>JAVJIF010024179.1:0-88360 GCA_038442645.1 Agave tequilana
ATGGGATCGTCCGCCTTCTTAATCTACTCTACGAAATGAAAAACAAGCTATGAAGACCTTGTTCATCGCCATTGGGCCGTCAAGGTTCCTTTTCGGCTAGGTATTCTCGAAGCAGTTGGATCTCATGGTGGGCAAGACATTAGAGAACAAATAGAAGAAAGTAGATACAAGATTAAAATAAGAATAAAAGAAACTAGAATAATACAAGAATAAAATAAAACAAGCCTTGATTCGATTATTAAACAATGGTGGAAAAATAACACTTACACCGACTGTCACCATCAGTACAAGCAGATCCCTTCCTCCATGAATACATCATCTCCTCTCAGGCTTTTACAAAAAGAAAATAAAAAATATACAAAGGTGGAAAGAAAACTAAAAAACCCTAACTTTGGACCTTGGCTCTTCTCTGGACTGTGGACACCCTTTGCGTTGCACTGCAGGTGATATTTATAGGTGCAGAAGGCTACAGAGTCCCGGACGAAACTGCCCACGAAAATGGGATCTGGATGAGATCAAAGTGCCGCGTTTCCGCGGCTTTTGCCGCGGATCCGCGGCACTTTGGTGACTTCTGGCCACGCGCTTTGGCGCGTGCCTCTCCTGGTCCGTCCCTGTGGGCTTCTGCTTCTGGAATTTTGATCCTGGCCGTTTAATCTGGATTTTTGAGATAACTTGGTAATCAAGTTACTCTTAATCCAGATTTCTTCAAATTTTTCTTCCCACGAATTTTCTTCTTATCTTGGCCTTTTATCCTCATCCTGCATGTGTTTAGGGTTAGATAGAAGTCTATCCTTCCCTAATCTCTGATATTTGCAACTTTTAGCCCTTGTATTTGCATTTTGACTCTTTTTATTTCGCTTTTCATCTGGGCTTCAAACATGGGCTTGGATCTGGGCTTTGGGCTCTTTAGGCTTTATTTATTGCTAAAATAACAATTCGAGGCCTGCACACAATAAATTACAAATTATTAATAAATGTGCAGAATTAAATGAATAAATATGAAAATGTGATGGTAAATATGATGATAAAAATGCACTTTTGACTACCAATCAGTAATCACTATACGGTGTGGTGTATATACAGTAGTGATGTCTGCTATAAAGAAAGCATAAATATGCAATGCAGACATGCGTCGTATGCCATGCAATGCAGAACATGCGTCATATGCCATCACATACAGTATAACATATGCCAGGTAAAGTAACAAGTATACAGGTATCAGGACTAGATAGAGTAGGCATGAACAATAACAAGATAGCATATATGTACCAGGCATGTCATGTGATTTATACAATAGTAGCAATCAGTACCGCCTGCTATTTTAATTACTCTCTTCCAGTGTCCCATACCACTGGCAGTTCATACTGGAGCCCGCACTCCAGTCGAACCCATCCGGACATGGCCTACGGGTACCATTATCCAAACGAGAGAGTAACCAAATAACAAGTGTTCCCGACGTCACTATTGTGCATACTGTTTTATTATGTTAATTGGAAACCCATGGGCGAGGAGTTCTTATCGGGTAGGGTATCCCGTGCATACCCGGGATCACGGCCTTTATCAAACCCCTGGCTGCTAAGACCAGAGCCCTCCGCTAAGAGGGAACAATAATCAAGTAACAATAGCTCATGGAGCAATTGGTAGGTAGCACTACCATCCCCTGCAGTGGGAGAACAATATGGATCCAGACATCACCCGATAAGATCTAATCAACTGTCAAGTCTCCCCTATAACCCAGTTATCATTATGATCTGATATGTCAAGTATCCAATGTAACAAGAACAAATAACAGTACATGATACGGGTAACATGATAACTGGACCAGAGCTCTGTTGATAGCATAGAAATAAACGGGAATCGGGAACAATATATCGGGAACAATATAACGGGAACAATATAACGGGATCAATAGATGTGGAAGTCCACATATCGCATATCAACAGCTCTCATGTCCAGACGGGAAATCTTATCAGTAACAGGACACAATCATGTAACATGAATACGGGAACATGGATCAAAATACATGCAATAAGCATGGTTGATCCATATGACAAGAATAGAGAAACCATATGTATGTGTAACAGTGATATGCAAACATGATATGCATGTGTAACAGTGATATGTAAACAGGACATAACGGTAACAATAATATGACATGCGGTAGTCCGTTCATTGGTCTATCCGTGTACCAGTGGAACATTTATGTGTAGCAATAATCCGTGTGATATCTCGGTGATGGTGCATGTAATAACAGTGCTCAGTGCATCCATGTAATGAGGATTAATCTAACATGACGATATCTAGTGTACTAGTGTATCCTTATATCAGTGGGTCACAAATATCTGTAATGTGTGAGACGTGTACATGAAACTACATGAAAGCTACATGCAATACCGATGTCCAGTGTAACCGATATCAACATGCACTACGGTGCTTCGTGTACCAGTGGGTCGGTAAGGGTGACAGTAGAATAGTGACAAGATCCCGTATATAATGAAGTACGCGTGTGTTAGTATACATGCAGCAGTAGTGGTGTAACCAAACGTGTATCAGTGTACATGTAGCAGTATTGTGGAATCAGAATAGTTATCCATGAAGTGACAGTGGCTAGGGGTCCTTTAATTACTCATCTATAACTTATACGGTATCAGTATTAGTTATTGTGTATGTGTCCTAACATATATACAGAACCATAATTACGATTTATTTACCTAAGCAATCACCTACTTTATTAAACATGAATAAATATACTTTATTAAAAGAAAACACTCGCAAACTAGCCATAGGGTGGTAGCTCTCTTCTCTACGATCGCAACGGATCCAGAATCGCCCGAATCGGAGTCCGAATGCTCAGATATCGCCCGAATACTAAAAATAATACAAATAGATAATTATGTAAATAAAAATAATTTAAATGCAATTAATAAAATGTTACAGGGGGTTTTCTGTAACTTACCTTTATTGGGTTTCGAATGCGGGTTTGGCTCATAACGGGTCGGGTCCACATCCACAACCCATACCCATTAACTTAAGTTAAATGGGTTAACGGGTTAACGGGTTGAATTGGGGGTTTATTGGGTAACGGGTTTCCAACCAAACCAATAGGGTTGTAGTGGGTTCGGGTGTGAACCCAAACCCAACACACACACACCCCAAAGAGAGCACACACTCACTCACTCATTCACACTCACTCACACACACACACACACAGAGACACACACACACAGCACACTCACACTCACGTACACTCACTAACACTCTCTCTCACACACACACACACTCAGTACACACACACTCACTCACACTCACACACACACCCACAGACACACAACACACACGCACACACTCAACTGCACACACACAACAGCCATACACCCCCTACACAACAGCAAACACACACCACACACACACACCACAACACACACACACTCTCACTCACAACAGCACACAGCACTCACACTCACCACACACACACACTCACTCACACCACAGCAGCAGCAGCGGGGGCTGCTGCTGCTGTGCACACCATGGCCGGCCAGCACCGCTGGCCGGCGGCGGGGAGCCCCGCCGGCGGGCGGTTTTAGCTGCCGGCGGCGGTTGAGGCTGAGATAGAGAGAGTGAGAGAGAGAGAGGGGGGGGGAGGGGGAGAGAGAGAGAGAAGGGAAAACAGGGAAGAAGAATACGGAGAAGAAAAAGAAAGGGGAAGACTAGGGGGCGGCGGTTCAGATGGGGGCGTGGCCTGGCGGCGACGGCCGCGACGCAGGTAAAGATCGAGCCTCCCCCCTTTCGTTGGGTCTGCCAGCACAGAGAGGGTGAGAGAGAGTGGGGGAAAGAGAGGGAGAGAAGAGAGAGAGAGGAGAGAGCGAAATTGGAGAGAGAGAGATTGAAAAGGAAAGTTTTGGGAGAGAGAATTAAGGGAGAGAGAGTTTATAGGAGAGAGAGGGAGAGGCGGTGGCATAGGTCAGTGGGAATTCTCCAGAGAAGGGAAGAAGGGAGAAGAGAAGAAAAGAAAAAGAAAGATTAAAATACTAATTTTAATTATTATAATATTGGCTCAAAAATTGACTAGCTCTGAACGGTGCCCAACAATTACAGAAATAAAAAATATTATCTTGAGACGTAAGATGAAGACGGTTTGTAGAAATTCAATCGGTTTCAAATTAAAAATCCCGGAAGTTGTCGCTGGTACTGGGCGACACCGGTTTGGCCGGATTTTCGATAATTTCAGAAAAAATCCCCCAAAAATACCCAAACGTAGCTCATGAGATTCTAAGACATACGTGTGAAAGCCGATTCTAACAATTCTACTCCGTTTGTGAAATAAAAATCGGAAGGCCGGTAATCGGTATCGGTCGACACCGACTACGGAGATTTTCCAAAATAATCCAGGAAAATTTCAGAAAAATCTGAAAATCTCAAATATTATAAAATGATTTTAGAAACTGAAATTGGCTCAATCGGACTACCATGGAGGTCAATCAATTTTTGTACGTCGTATCGCGTACCGATACTGTGATACGTACATCGGGGAGCAGGGGGTTACATTTCCCCACCTTATAAAAAATTGCGTCCTCGCAATTTCAACTCAGGTGTGAGAACAATATTTCTAACCCCAAAGCTAAAATATTACGGGTCCACGATAATTCCGCTGCGCACTCTGCTATCTATAAGGAACTCGGGATGGAGAAGCATGGTAGTGAACTCATCCTAACGGATTGGAAGCAAGACAATGCAAGAAAAGCGAGAAGGAAATTGGATGTTCTGGGGGACAACTGAAAGGAAGAAAGGAATACAAACGAGAATGAATTGTCAAGGTGAATTGTCAAGGTCATGGTATTCTTGTACTCGTTGCTGGAATCCCCAAATTCAGATACAGATCAGTGAATCTGACCTGATTGTACTGTTGGTAAGAGCCCAAGCATTGACCCAGGTGGTTACCCACACCAGGTGTGAACCTAAGCTCTGATACCCCTCTGTAAACGCCCCGATTCCGCATGTACGGGGACGTTATGGCGACGTACATACGCGAGGTGAAAACACGCTCACGCGTACGTAGCCTCAGTACAGTACATTACCTCAATATAGACATGGTCCCAGCATGAAATAAGTACAAGAATACCTGCAGAAAAGGGTGAGTGATCATAACAGATAGGAAAAATAGGGACAAATAAGAGAACAACAATAAATCATAAAGATACCTATGAAGTGTCTCGATGAGGAAACTCCTATGTGACTCCAAGGTACTCTCGGATAGTACGGTACGCGGATCTCCAATCTGGGCACGCAAAACCCAGGGTCGTCAGAAAGCGACCTAGTGAGTGGTAAAATGAAGGAGGCAGTAATATGTATAATAGTAATACAAGCACGATACATAGATATATTACATGATTTTGTATTAGTGATACCATATAATAAGTATAAAATAAACAGTAGAAAAATATAGAAACATGTCATTTTTTAATACCATCAATACCTAGCCAGTATCATCAGATCATGTCTATAGTCGTGTCCAGTTTATATCATACATAATGTAGTCTAGTGGTTACGTAATGAACATGGTAGAGGTGACGTGATAGAAATGAACATGCGAGTGGCGACGTGATAGACGTGTACAAGCAGATGGGCCTATGCAGTGTAATCACTATACGTTGTGGTGTATATACAGTAGTGATGTCTGCTATACAGAAAGCATAATATATGCAATGCAGAACATGCGTCGTATGCCATGCAGAACATGCGTCATATGCCATCACATACAGTATAACATATGCCAGGTAAAGTAACAAGTATACAGGTATCAGGATATCAGATAGAGTAGCATGAACAATAACAAGATAGCATATATGTACCAGGCATGTCATGTGATTTATACAATAGTAGCAATCAGTACCGCCTGCTATTTTAATTACTCTCTTCCAGTGTCCCATACCACTGGCAGTTCATACAGGAGCCCGCACTCCAGTCGAACCCATCCGGACATGGCCTACGGGTACCATTATCCAAACGAGAGAGTAACCAAATAACAAGTGTTCCCGACGTCACTATTGTGCATACTGTTTTATTATGTTAATTGGAAACCCATGGTCGAGGAGTTCTTATCGGGTAGGTGTATCCCGTGCATACCGGATCACGGCCTTTATCAAACCCTGGCTGCTAAGACCAGAGCCCTCCGCTAAGAGGGGAACAATAATCAAGTAACAATAGCTCATGGAGCAATTGGTAGGTAGCACTACCATCCCCTGCAGGGGGGAGAACAATATGGATCCAGTACATCACCCGATAAGATCTAATCAACCGTCAAGTCTCCCCTATAACCCAGTTATCATTATGATCTGATATGTCAAGTATCCAATGTAACAAGAACAAATAACAGTACATGATACGGGTAACATGATAACTGGACCAGAGCTCTGTTGATAGCATAGAACAATATAACGGGAATCGGGAACAATATATCGGGAACAATATAACGGGATCAATAGATGTGGAAGTCCACATATCGCATATCAACAGCTCTCATGTCCAGTAACGGGAAATCTATATCAGTAACAGGACACAATCATGTAACATGAATACGGGAACATGGATCAAAAATACATGTAATAAGCATGGTGATCCATATGACAAGAATAGAGAAACCATATATGTATGTGTAACAGTGATATGCAAACATGACATGCATGTGTAACAGTGATATGTAAACAGGACATAACGGTAACAATAATATGACATGCGGTAGTCCGTTCATTGGTCTATCCGTGTACCAGTGGAACATTTATGTGTAGCAATAATCCGTGTGATATCTCGGTGATAGTGCATGTAATAACAGTGCTCAATGCATCCATGTAATGAGGATATCAATCTACATGACGATATCTAGTGTACTAGTGTATCCTTATATCAGTGGGTCACAAATATCTGTAATGGTGAGACGTGTACATGAAACTACATGAAAGCTACATGCAATACCGATGTCCAGTGTAACGATATCAACATGCACTACGGTGCTTCGTGTACCAGTGGGTCGGTAAGGGTGACAGTAGAATAGTGACAAGATCCCGTATATAATGAAGTACGCGTGTGTTAGTATACATGTAGCAGTAGTGGTGTAACCAAACGTGTATCAGTGTACATGTAGCAGTATTGTGGAATCAGAATAGTTATCCATGAAGTGACAGTGGCTAGGGGTCCTTTAATTACTCATCTATAACTTATACGGTATCAGTATTAGTTATTGTGTATGTGTCCTAACATATTATACAGAACCCATAATTACGATTTATTTTACCTAAGCAATCACCTACTTTATTAACATGAATAAATATACTTTATTAAAAGAAAACACTCACAAACTTGCCATAGAGTGGTAGCTCTCTTCTCCACGATCGCAACGGATCCAGAATCGCCCGAATCGGAGTCCGAATGCTCCAGATATCGCCCGAATACTAAAAATAATACAAAATGATTAATTATGTAAATAAAAATAATTTAAATGCAATTAATAAAATGTTACAGGGGTTTTTTTGTAAACTTACCTTTATTGGGTTTCGAATGCGGGTTTGGCTCATAACGGGTCGGGTCCACATCCAAAACCCATACCCACTTAACTTAAGTTAAATGGGTAACGGGTTAACAGGTTGAATTGGGGGTTTATTGGGTAACGGGTTTCCAACCAAACCAATAGGGTTGTAGTGGGTTCGGGTGTGAACCCGAACCCAACACACACACACACACAAAGAGAGCACACACACACACTCACTCATTCACACTCACTCACACACACACACAGAGACACACACACACACAGCACACTCACACTCACTTACACTCACTAACACTCTCTCTCTCACACACACACACACACACTCAGTACACACACACTCACTCACTCACACTCACACACACACACACACACCCACAGACACACAACACACACGCACACACTCAACTGCACACACACACAGCCATACACCCCCTACACAACAGCAAACACACACACAACACACACACACACACTCTCTCTCACTCACAACAACACACAGCACTCACACTCACTCACACACACACACACTCACTCACTCACACACACAGCAGCAGCAGCAGCAGGGGCGCTGCTGCTGCTGTGCACACCATGGCCGGCCAGTACCGCTGGCCGGCGGCGGGGGAGCCCCGCTGGCGGCGGTTTAGCCGCCGGCGGCGGTTGAGGCTGAGATAGAGAGAGTGAGAGTGAGAGAGAGAGAGAGAGGGAGGGAGAGAGAGAGAAGGGAAAACAGGGAAGAAGAAAAAGAGAAGAAAAAGAAAGGGGAAGACTAGGGGGCGGCGGTTCAGCTGGGGGCGTGGCCTGGCGGCGGCGGCCGGCGACACGGGTAAAGATCGAGCCTCCCCCTTTCGTTTGGGTCTGCCAGCACAGAGAGAGTGAGAGAGAGTGGGGGAAAGAGAGGGAGAGAAGAGAGAGAGAGGAGAGAGCGAAATTGGAGAGAGAGAGAGAGATTGAAAAGGGAAAGTTTTTGGGAGAGAGAATTAAGGGAGAGAGAGAGTTTTATAGGAGAGAGAGGGAGAGGCGGTGGCATAGGTCGGTGGGAATTCTCCAGAGAAGGAAGAAGGGAGAAGAGAAGAAAAGAAAAAGAAAGATTTAAAATACTAATTTTTAATTATTATAATATTGGCTCAAAAATTGACTAGCTCTGAACGGTGCCCAACAATTACAGAAAATAAAAAATATTATCTTGAGACGTAAGATGAAGACGGTTTATAGAAATTCAATCCGGTTTGCAAATTAAAATCCTGGAAGCTGTCGCTGGTACCGGGCGACACCGGTTTGGCCGGATTTTCGATAATTTCAGAAAAATCCCCTAAAAATATCCAAACGTAGCATGAGATTCTAAGACATACAGTGAAAGCCGATTCTAACAATTCTACTCCGTTTGTGAAATAAAATCGGAAGGCCGGTAATCGGTATCGGTCGACACCGACTACGGAGATTTTCCAAAATAATTCAGGAAAACTTCAGAAAAATCCTGAAAAATCTCAAATATTATAAAATGATTTTAGAAACTGAAATCGGCTCAATCGGACTACCACGGAGGTCAAATCAATTTTTGTACGTCGTATCGCGTACCGATACTGTGATACGTACATCGGGGAGCAGGGGGTTACAGTAAGCGGAGCTCTCTCGTTCGAGACACGCTTATTTATGGTGGGGATCAACGCACCACGAGGAGCATTCTGACTACAGCTCCCCTTGAAGATTTGACCGTCGAACCTATAGGAAGCCCGACTTCATGTTCGGGGACGCCGCGCCAGACCCTGATCGCTAGCTGCTGGCCGGGGAGGGGCAATGGATTTTCCAGTTGGATGGCGAGAAGTTCTATCTTCCGTCTAACAAGCGGCATTTTTCTTTGTCTTCTTCGAATGTGTGACGTAGGCTCGGAAGATGTCATGGGGAAGTGAGCCGGAGTACCGACTCCGTCCATGTGGGGAAATTGATGCTTCAGTCTCCTGGTTACGCAAGAGCAGGGCCCCCACATTGCATTATGGGTCTACATCCTGGGAACGTATCGCGAGAGATCCCAGTGGGAGAAAATCCTACGGTGGCACTGACCCTTGGCAATCAATTCTTCAAAGTTAATAGGAACTATCCGGCCACTGATTTCAGGACTCCCGGCTGGATTCACCCTCCGAAGGCATGGTGGAGGGATTTAACTGTATACATCCTTACTCATTTCGAGGAGGATCTGGAGAGGTTGAACCTTCATGAGGCCGTCAGGGCGACCTGCTATGGCATTCAGATGAGCGTAGCGTGCTTCTACGCCATCTTCGAGTTGTACTGCCCGGCTACAGGGACTTTTTTCACCCCTATTGGCGAACTGGGTATGGCTCTACATGAGATGTGGGAAGTCTCTGCTCTGCCCTTGGGATCTTTCCCATATGAAGAATACTTCCCGTGTGAGGCGGAATTGGCACTTCTAGAGAAGCAGGAGCCCGCCTTATTTGAGACCTACCGGGAGTTAATGTGCCATTTGTACATTTGCTTCAGTATGCATGGAAGCAATAAGGGAACTTCATGCAGCTTGAAGAGCTGGGGAGATTATTTGTTCCCCGATATGGAAAATACTCCTGAAGCGCTCATTGTGGAGTTACTGACGAAGAAATCTTTAGCCGGATGCAAAAGCATTCTCGAGGGGATCTAGTTGTGGAAGAAGATGACGGTCCCTATGAAAAAGGCGATGTTCTTCGGAGTTTCCATCACCAGGCTCGTCGGCCGATGTCCCGGAAGGCACTGCTGGCTGGCTTCTTGACAGTCTGGCTGAAGAGGTGCGTGGTGCCGTCTTCTTCGGGTGACGTCATTCATCCGAATGTCCTGCTGCCTGCTGTTCGTCTAGTCCATGGTCGTTCTCTGGGACTTCTTCCGGCCATGGTGTGTTGTATCCAGAGAGGCCTTCGTGCCTTAACGGAGGCTTTTTGTAGGCCGCCAACGACAAAGCGTGGAAAGGGGACCATTTCACCCCGCGATGGACCCAATCCCAGGATAGGTCTGCCGTACACTTATTTAATAGCGTGGTTCGCCCTGCACTGTCCCTCTTTGATTGAAGCTGGAGAGGACCCCCCTGAAGGTGTTCGAATGGCGCTTCTCCGCCGATTCGAAGGATGTTCCTGGCAAAAGACTTACGTGGCTGAGGCCCGTAAATTGGTGCGTCGCTATGACGTCTATAGTCTTTTCCGCTGCTTCCCCTATATTCAGGATGCAGGCTATGGTGAGGAGTTCAAAGACGCGGGGGAAGGGCAGTCATCGCTGAGCCGGGGAATTTTTGAGTAGCTGGTCAGCATTCGGCCCTCACATTTATTATACCGAAGCAGGGATACCTGTTACTTGGAGCCTTATGTTCCAAGTCGGTTTGCTCGATAGTTTGGATATGACCAACTGTACGTGGGCAACCCAAAGCTCAATCTGGCTTTCATGGGGAGCCTCATTGATGGAGTCCGTGCCTGGCGATTCTTCATTGCACGCTGTATCGAGGCACGGCTGCGTATGCCGATGAGGACTCCTGACCTTCTAATGACCCTGAGCTTCTGCCAGTGGTATGCAACTTCTAACTCTACACCCCTCGGATCACTGTTAACAATTCTGGTGTGAAGTTAATTTCTCAGCGGCTAAAGCGGAAGGTCTCTGAGAAGAGGGAAGGTAAGAAGGTTCGCGTCCCGGGCATAGAAGAATTCGTTGCTGTCTATGACAGCGAAGCCTCGGATGCGGAAAGTCCTCACTTCGAAGCGGAGACAGGTGCCGAGACTCCAGCAGCTGGTTCTGGTGTGATAGAGATGGCCCCCATATAACGTGCTGATGTAGAAGAAGTGGAGGAAGAGGATCCTGACGTTCACTTCAAAAGAAAGCGGGAGGGTGGATCTCGTAGGAAGCAGTTGGTGAAGAAGCCCCGGCGTCACGCTCCTACGGTTGTTGCAGAGGGCGAACCCTCTGTGGCGGTCCCTCCTCTTGCCCCATTAGTAGTTGAATCGTCGGTTCCCAGACCGACTACCGGCGAAGTCGCTCCGGACCCGGGTAAGATCAGCTTCGTCCCTGTAATACACCTTTTTATGTGTTCGGGAAAGCTTATTATTTGCTTTGTGATTCAAGTACCGAGGCGGTGAGAAGCCCGAGAGCTGAAGCTGCTGGAGAATAAGGGGAACATTATGATCCCTTATTTACTTATAAGGAGGGCGATGAGGCTGGCTATTTCGCCGTCTCAGAAGGATTCGGAGATGACACGGCTGATGTTGGTCCTTCGGGCGCTGGGACTTCGAAAGGAAGTTCCGAAGCTTCTAGCTCCTTTGGGTGGACCACGGAGGGTTCGGCGAGCGAGGGTGAGCCGGCTGTCCGTATTGACTCCGCCAAAGATTTTCCGATGGAGCCGTAGAGACTAGTGTAGCCGCCAAGACAATTGAGGCGACATTATCTTTTGATATGATTTTGACCCTTTTGACTCTTGTTACTTGTTGTGTCCTACCTAAACACAGTCTTGTTGCAGGTGTTCCGTCTCTGGGTGCGTCAACTTCAAGAGAGCCCACCTGTCTTTCTGAGGGATCCAGGGGTGACATGAGCACTTCGACCGCGGCGGATGCTGCTGAGTTGGATGTTTTGTATGGTGACCTGCCCTCTTATCGGCCTGAGCCAGCCAGAGGAATAGAGGTTGAAGGGACGGTAGTCACGGAGGCGACTTCACTCCCAACTATATCAACGAGTGAGGTGCCATCAGTTTTGCCAGGTGCAGAGCTGAGGGTGATTACTAGTCCTATATCCCCGACGCTGGTGGTTGAGCCCGTTCACCCGGAAGTAGTTACTAGTCCGACCTCGATTGTGGCTAGTGTACTGGTTTCGATGAGGACTCCTCCGAGATCACCGATGACCTCTCATGTTGGTGCGGCCAGTGCTTCCACTATTCCTTTCACAGTAATGTCAATAAAGCCGGTGGAATTTTCAGGGGTTGCCCGTCTGCCAGGAGTGATTGAGGCCGAGAATGAATTCGTGGCTGAGCTAGTCGATAGCTTTTATAAGGGCTTGAGGCGGTCCATCAATTTGATTTTGAAAGGCTCGACTACCTCTTTCTCTGCTCTAAAGGTGTCCTCTCCCGAAATATTGAGAATATCCGGGACTTTGGAGGGGGTAACCAAGCCGCTACATTAGAACTTCTGATGGACCAACTTGAGAGGGATGTAGACGAATGGCGCCGTCTTAACCATTCAGACCTGGAGTCTTCGGTTAATGAGCAGCTTGCACACCTTGTCGCTCAGATGCATGAAGCCCATCTTGCTGCTCAGGAAGCTACTAGGGCCATTTCTTCTGACTTGAAGTCATTGGAAACAAGGAAGGTAGAGCTCGGGGACGCCATAGATGCTTCTAACAGTGCACTTCTTGACGCTGAAGATAAAATTAAAAAGGCCAAGGAGATGATTAGGAAGGCTAATCTTCTTTTATCCAAGGCTGAACCAGTGCGTTTTGAAGAGACTGCACGGCTTGAGCAGCTTAAGGCTCAGAGTGATGAACTCTCGCGACAAGAGTCGGCTCAGAAGGCAATCTTGGTTGAAGTTGAAGCTCGCTTGACCCAGATGGCGAGTTTTAATGAAGCTGAGCTAAGGTCGCAGGCGCTTGTCAGGGCTGCTGATGATAGGAAGATAAGGCTAGCCTTTCTTGAAGAACGGATCAGATCTTATGACGCACGCTCATAGCTTATAACATATGTGCCTTCATGTATCCCTTCTTCTCGGACTCAATAAAAATAATTTTGTTTTGACTCCCTGTCGAATCTCAAACTTGTTTTATCTGCCGAGTTGTCGTTTTCAAGTTGTATTGCAGCCACTTGAGAACATAGTCCTTACCGGACTGAATAAAGAGACTTGGCTATCTGCCGGTTCAGAGGTCGCAATGACATAGCCGATTGAAAAGCCACCAGCCTCAAAGTAGCCCTTGTCGGACTAAAAAGTGAGACTTGGCTATCAGCCAGTTCAGAGGTCGCAATGACGTAACCGATTGAGAGGCCACCAAGCTCAAAATAATCCTTGTCAGACTGAAAGATAATACTTGTCTTTTGTAAATGTCAACAAGTACAGGTGAGACCTGTCTTTTGTAAATGTCAACAGGCTCAAAATTGAGACTTGGCTATCTGCCAGTTCAGAGGTCGCGATGACATAACTGATTGAGACGCTACGAATCTCAATGTTGGTGATACTTATCTTTTGTAAATGTCAATAAGTATCGAGACCTGTCTTTTGTAAATGTCAACAGGCTCGAAATTGAGACTTGGCTATCTGCCAGTTCAGAGGTCGCGATGACATAACTGGTTGAGACGCTACCAAGCTCAAGGTTGGTGATACTTATCTTTTGTAAATGTCAATAAGTATCGAGACCTGTCTTTTGTAAATGTCAATAGGCTCAGGGTTGAGACTTGTCTTTTGTAAATGTCAACAAGCTCGAAATTGAGACTTGGCTGTCTGTCAGTTCAGAGGTCGCAATGACATAACTGATTGAGACGCTACCAAGCTCAAGGTTGATGATGGAATTTAGGAAAAGGTCTCGTTTTCACGGGGAGAAACGAGAAAATCACTGTCATAGGTTTAGTGTTAACGTAACAGCGAAATGGAGAGATTTGTATATGTGGCCTTACCATTCTATAGGTGAGAATTGGTAAGTGATTTTGGAGAGGGAATCAAATGGGAACAGGTCCCTTAGGATTTTTAGCAAATCCCCAGCTGTCAACGGGTTTGATATGCCTTTACCAACTACCGTTTGAGTCGGGTTAGCCATGCTATACTCCTCAGCATGATGAGTTATCGAGGAATCATGTTGGGCTTAAAGGCCAACATTTTCCTCCATCCTTAATCGTTAAGGATATTGGATCATTTGGTTAGCGTATGTGTAACCTTGATTCTCCTTTGGGACAACCAGTGTATGACAAGGTTCCTACTGGTTTATGGTTGTATGATCTCGCTTGGAGGAAGAGAAAGGCTCTTTTTGCATGTACCTTGGATATGAAAGTCTTGATCAGAGGTAAGGATCCTTAATTAAGGATAATACTTCTTTAAGAACTTGCCATTGATCGGCATCATGAGTAAGTAGCGTCTGAAGTCATAAGACGGTATGCTCCGTTTGAATAGACTGTTTCTATTACAAACGATCCTTCCCATTTAGGATGAAATTTGCCTTTGGTCTTGTGCGTCATAATCATCGGTCGTCTGACGGCCAAAACCAAATCTCCCTTTTGGAAGATTCTCTGTTTGACCTTCTTATTGAAGGCTTTTGAGATTCGAGCTTGATACAACTCGATGTGTTGCTGAGCTTGTAGTCGCTTCTCATCTAGGGCTTCGAGCTCTTGAAGACGCAACCGATCATTGTCTTCTGATGTGATCTTAGTCGTTAAAGCGACTTGCAACGACGGCATTTGGATTTCTAACGGGATGACCGCTTCACACCCGTACACTAGGGAAAAAGTCGTATTGCCTGTCGGTGTTCGAACCGTGGTTCGGTAGGCCCAAAGACATTCACCAAGCTTTTCGTCCCAATCTCGCTTATTCGAGGAGACGAACTTCTTAAGTAGCTTGATGATCGTTTTGTTGAATGCTTCAGCCAAGCCATTAGCGGCGGGATTATAAGCAGTTGAAGCCACATTCTGAATTCGGTATTTATCGCAGAATCGATAGAATACCTGGCTTATGAATTGGGGACCGTTATCATGGATGATCCGCCTAGGAACATCAAATCGATGGATGACATGGTGTTTGATGAAATTAACCACGTTAGAGGTTTTGACTTCAACCAGTGGTATGGTTTCTGCCCACTTTGAAAAGTAATTAGTTATTGCCAAGGTAAACCGATGACCTCTTGTCGAAGAGGGGCTGATTGGCCCTACGACATCGATTCCCCATGCTTCAAATGGCCATGAAGCAACAGTTGGGTGGAGCAACTCTGAGGGCTGGTGTATGAAGTCCGCATGAATCTGGCACGCTTTACACCTCCGTGCATATTGGATGGCATCGGTTATCATGGTTAGCCAATAGTATCCAAGCCTATGCAATCTGTCTTTAAGTTTTGGATCTGGCTGATGAGCTCCGCAGATACCGTAATGTGCTTCTTAAGCACTTCCTGTGCCTCCGAATTGGAAAGGCAACGGAGGAGAACACCGTCATATGAACGACGGTAAAGTGTCTTCAAGGTTGGATCGTAGTAGAAACGGAGAGACCTTCGTCTGATAGATGCCGCCTCTTTAGGATCGTCTGGTAGCAGACCATGTAAAGCATAGTCGATGAAAGAAAATCATCAATCTCACGGGTCAAGATCCGTGGAGACATTGTAGGCTTCTCGGGTTTTTAACATGTGCTTAGAGTATACAAGGTGTCGAGTTGCCACTGTGAGGTGATACTCGATGTCGGCTGGCAGGGCTAATGTTGTTGCTAATGCAGCAAGAGCGTCCGCCTTGGTATTCTGAGATCGAGAGACGTGCCCGATGTAGAAACCTTCAAATAGATTAGCCAACTTGATGACAGTGTGGTAATAAGGCACCAAGTCTTCATGATAGACCTCATATTCACCCTTAACCTGATTAATAATCAGTTTTGAATCGCCATAAGCTTCGAGTTAGCGTACCCCCATTCCGTGGGCGAGCTGAAGGCCAATGAGTAGAGAATTATATTTCGCTATATTGTTGGAGCATGATTCTGTCAGAGAAAATGCTCTAGGGAGGACATGATTCTGTGGGGAGATGAACACAACCCCACACCGGCAATGATCTTGTCCTTAGGGCCTATTCGTGATACTCCATCGAAGAACATCTGCCACACTTTCTCTTCTAAGGTTATATTGGACTCGAAGACTTCATCTGGAATATCTTCATGAAGTTTTGAGTTTTCTGGGACTGGATGAGCAGCCAAGAACTCTGCGAGGGCCTGGCCTTTAATCGCCTTCTGAGGGATAAAGATCATGTCGTATTGAGATAAAAGAAGTGCCCATTTAGCTAATCTTGAATTCAATGATCCCGGCTTCGTCATGAGAAGACGCAAAGGATTTACTCTAGAGATGACATGTATGGTTTGGCCGACCAAATAATGTCGCGTCTTCTGAACGGCAAAGACAAGAGCTAAACACTCTTTCTTGACAGGATTGTAGCGAGAGTCCGCTCCTATCAGAGTCCTGCTCAGATAATTGTTTTCCATTATGTTTGCAAAGGGGGAAAACTTACAAAAAAGAGTTTGAGGAGCTAAATTACAAGTATTCTTAAAAAGATTACAAGTAGATCTCCTCAGAGATTCTGGAGAAGTGTGCCGATAGGAGTCTGGTCAGCGCGCGACCACTTTGTCCCTTTGACGATGCGAGCGATGAGATTCCCTTCTCGCCTGGTTCGGGGAATCAGAGAACAGAAGGTTGGTAGAACCCTCTTGCTGCTTCTCAAAATCGCCTTCAATAAGGAATTCCTTCTCGCCTGGTTCCGGAGATTCCTTGAGAAGAAGGACGATGTTAGGGCATCAACACCCTGGTTAGAGAAAGCAATTCTCTAAAAGGTCTCTGAATTCGAGAGCGCACGGTGCTTATGAAGAAGCCTTTGCTTGTGGAGTCCTCTTTTCGTCTTCGATCGATCTATCTCCTTGTACCCCTGGCGGGTTATTTATAGGGAGAGCAAGGGTATAATCGTCCCTTGAAGATATGAAAACAGATTGAATCAAATCTGTTTAAATCTGGAAAGTAACCTTGCTGCGAGGCTAGGATCAGCTTCTGCGAAGCTAGAATTGGCAGGTCGGTGGACCTTCTAGATCTGTTTTGATCCTTTCCATATCGTTGGAGGATTTCCCCTGATCTTCTTACTCATTTTAAGAAGAGTCAAGAGATTGTGGCAATCAACTGCCAAATTTGATCTCTGATTTGATCTTAATTAGATTTGATCTGATTGGATCCTATCTTATCCGGAGATTTGATTGGTCAAAGGTTGACCATGGCAGATTCATAGCGGAGCCGTCCGCATTGAGCTCGTAGCGGAGCTAGAGGCAGCTTCTGGCGAAGTCCGAAAGAAACCCTTTGGCGGAGCTGGAAGTCCTCTTTGGCAAAGTTGCGAATTAGCTTCCTGGCGAGGCTTTGGATGGCTTCAAGGCGAAGTCGAGTGATGTTAGCCTCTCAGGCGAGGCTATCCCTTTGGGCTCATGCGATGCTAAGTGCTAGCAGCTTAGACCTGCTCAGGTCTGTTTAGAAACAATCTGGGTTCACTGTCTGCTTGCTGGATCAGTGGAGTCCAAGTTGCTTCCTTGTCCCTCGGAGATGGGTGAAAACTGATCTTCAGCTCGTCTGTCACTTGTCTTTTGTAAATGTCAACAAGTTTAGACATTGTTTAGACCAATAAGAATCTTGTCTTTTTTAAGTGTCAACAAGACCCCCTTCAAAGTTTTCGAGAGTCTGCAATAACTCAGGCTTCGAAACACTTTGAATTGCTTTGATCGGTGGTGTGTGGAGTATGAACGTCGCCATGATGGTTGAGTTTAGCTTCGCTTTAAATCCTACTTTGGGATGTAGATTCGCCGAGGAATCATGTAGACTCGCGTCTGGGTAGCTTCGCAGCTAGATAAGTTCGCTCTGGAACATCTGTCGCTTTCCCGAGACCAACTGCCGTGGGCTGGTTACGAGGAGGATTACTCCTTTTTTCGTGCTGATCGAGGGAGATATTCTCTGATTTGCACGTTTCCAAGGGAAATCGTCCCTATTTTCAAGGCGCAGTAAATGCCTTAAATGCGCTCGTGCTTCCACGCTTGAGGCGGCAGCGCTCAGGCCATGGGGCCTATAAATAGGACACTTGAGGTCCTCTGAAGAGAAGTGCTTTGCCTCTCTTCTCTTCTCTTGGTTTAAAAGAGATACTTAGATCTCTGAATTAGTGAGAATGCCCACTCTGGTTATTATCCGGCCAAGGACCAGTAAGTCTTGATCATTCAACGACTTCACCGATTTTAGGGAATTCATCTCCCTTAATTTAGCTTTAACAGCTGCTTCAGGGATTAGTTTCCCTTACTCTTTATCTTGCAATTGACGATCTGTAGAGAAGGATTTTGGCATAGCTTCCCAGAAAGATCACTGCATGTTAAGTCCGCTGCCCAGGCAGAACTTGGGACATGGTCTCTTCAATAGTTGAGCCAGTCTTGCCATATAGGCGGAGCTAAGACTGTATCCCACGGGGTCAGTCTGGCTAGCCATATAGGCGAGGCTTGGACTTGGCGTTTGCTGAGCTAGCCCATCAGTGCTGTGCAGGCGAGGCTTGTCCTCTGCTTTTACTGAAATTGGATTGCTTTGACCCAAAAAAATTCTGATTTGCAGTTTTTTCTGTGCTTAACTGCTAATCTGTTCTGATTTGCCTTGCAGTGGGCTATGCTCGTCAGTCCAATGACTTGATGGAAGGAACCATAAAATTGCCTTATGCTTCCCCAGTTGAAGCTTTACTTTTAAGCAGGAGGAACAACTTGGGGCGACGGGTGCGTGTCCCAGAGGCTGTTGGCAGCCTTTTATCCGAGATGATTCGTTCTGAGGTGAGGCTGGTAGCCGCTTTGTCGGAGATGATCCGCTTCGAGATAGTGGGCGTTGCCTGTGGGATTGCCGGCATCATTGCCAACTTTCAACTTTGGTGGCCTTTAGGGGCGATTGATTGATAGTGAAAAATGCATTTTTATCATAACATTTACCATCACATTTTCATATTTATTCATTTAATTCTGCACATTTATTAATATTTTGTAATTTATTGTGTGCAGGCCTCGAATTCTTATTTTTATAATAAATAAAGCTTAATGAAGCCCAAAAGCCCACATTTGAAGCCCAGGTGTAAAAGTGCAAATATCAATTGTCAAAATTGCAAATACACAAGGGCTAAAGTTGCAAATATCAAAGATGAGGGAAGGATAGATTTCTATCCAACCCTAAACTCTTGCAGATGAGAATGAAAAGAGTGCAGAGATAAGGAAATTCGTTTAAAAGAGATTGGGAGAATTCAAAATCTAGGTAACTTGATTATCAAGTTATCTCGAAATCCCAATATGAAGAGCCAGGATCATACTTGCAGAAGCAAACGCCCAGATGGACGGACCAGGTGAGGCCACGCGCCAAAGCGCGTGGCCAGATTCCACAAAAATGCCGCAAATCCGCGGCAAAATCCAAGATTCCGCGGCACTTTGAGCTTATCCAGAAACCAATTTTCGTGGGCAACTTCATCCGGGACTCCTCTACCTTCTGCACCTATAAATACCCCCTGCAGTGCAACGTACAGGGTAGTCCAGCATCCAGCAAAGGGCCAAAAGCTAGGGTTTAGTTTCGTTCTTTCTTCTAGTTTGTAATTAGGGTTTCTTTTTATTTTCAAGAGAGGGAGATGGCTATGTTGAGGGTGACACTGATGTATGCTTCTCTTCTCCATTGTTTCAAGTAATGAAGGTAATTTTTATTTTTATTTATGTCATTGCTTTACTTTTCTTTTTGTTCTCTTTTTCTTTTCTACTTTATTTCTGTTGATCTTTGATGAGCATGCAAGCGATTACCGAACCACAAGTATAACAAATTTTGGTGGTGCCAACGATATTCCATGGAGATGTTCTCCTCCTCGAGGCGTATCAATTCATACTTGCCCAAGGCTTGATGATCTAATGCGAACAGCAGACTGAGATCGATCCCATGATTTATGCGTTCAACGCCTCCGAAATAAGGTAGAAAGTGTTAGGTTTTCACATATTTTCTCCAACCAAGGTTAGTTTTCTTTTCTTTTCTTTTATTTTATTTTTGTAGATTAAATCACTATCTCCCAATTCTTTCTTTTCCGATTCATTGTAAATACCACTTCCTTTCTAACTTAACTAATAAAAATAAAAACTTTAGAGAAACTTACTTAACGCTTCCATCGCAGTCCCTCCCTGAGGATCACGACCCGCATAGCCCTGCTACCATGGATTAGAATTGAGACTTGCACATCATATTCTTAAAATTAAAATACTATCTTTTGTGTGCAGGAAAACTCGATCAACAAATTGGCGCCGTTGTCGGGGAGGGACGGTAAGTTTATCTCTAAAACAAAAATTTAATTTTTAACTAATTCTTTATTCTTTTCTGTTTGCAGGTTTGGAGAACAGGAAACAGAAACATAGCAGCAACAGTGGACATATTGCTATTCTGTGTCTCTGCCCTCGAAGGCAGAGCACCAGAACCTACTGTTTTGCCGTGGATCCGCGGCCAGAGCCGCGGAAACGCGGCAACAGTAGAGAACTACTGATTGATATTTTTGCAAGTTGCTGCAAATTCTAAATTCTGTTTACTGCTCTGTTTATTTTGTTCTGTGATATACCTGTAAATTGCTAATAATTCAACAGTAAGTTATTGGTTGTTAAAAATAAAAATTGATTAGACGTTTGCATATTAGGCACGTGTCTTTTCAATTATTTTTATTTACTGTTGAAGAGTGCTGGAGGAGCAAGGTACGTACGCATTGCATGTAGAATAGGACTCATCTCTTGGTTGATTATCTGTTTTGAGTGAATTCTATCTATTTATCTTGTACACTTGCACTAATTCATCTTAAGGGCATAACCCATTAACAAGATAAGGTGGGGATTTCATCACCCTTCCTTAGCCCAAAAATCATATCCCAAGCACTCACTAACCCAAGCCTAACTAAAAAAGAGTAGACGTTGGCCCTAGGGACATCTCGGACTCAATAGGAGATTATCCTAAGGGGGAACAGTGCTGGAAGTTGACTCTTACCAAATCAGTGTCTAGGAAAGGGATTGAGGGCCGAAAGCCCGAAGATTGGTGGTTATTTAATTAAGGAACGTCTTTGACGGAAAACCTCCCACCACTCTTGCCCTGACCTGGCTGATTAACTCGTGGTCAAAGTCTGCACCCGACCTCCCGTGGACAGTCTAACCAGTTAGGAGTCGTCTAGGTCATAGGTCTACCCTAACTTAGGATAGAATTTTTTTTTTCTTTTTGTTTGTTTATTTGTTTGTTTTGTTTGTGTTGGTGTGATATGGCATATAATAATAATTCCAATTTTAATCCATATTACACACCAAACTCTTTTTCGGATATTACCAACCCGGCATATCATAACTTTGACCAATCTAGTGTGCCGGAATGGTCTTATCCGAATGAATATAACCCACACCCTCCATCTTATGACTATAATGTCCATAATAATTTCAACTCGTCACAGAGTTCATGGGGTTTCGATTCCCCCGAGTTTAATTCTCAACCAAATTGTCCTTCATATCCATCCAGTCCACATTCTTTCAATGATTCATACTCAGATCCCCCCATTCAGAATAGATTACCATCTATTGGGGAAATGATAAGTATGCACGAGTCCAAGCAACAACCACCATCAATCTTAGACATGATGATGCGTGAGTCCACCGACTCACAACTTCATCACGATTACACTTCCTTTTTCCAAGCCCAATCACAAAAGAGGATTGAAGCCATGACTCAGGCTAGATTAGCTCGTGAGCATGACATAGATTTGATGGTTCAATCCTTAAGTTCTCACCGTCCGGCTAATTCTGATATCGCTGACCACTCTTTTAGAGCCGACGAACCAAGTTGCTTTGGACAACAAGATTCTAATTCAGTACAATTATTAGAACTTGCCGAAACTCCAATTGTTGATAGTTTGGCAAGTTTTTCCTTTCCTAAAATAGAACTTGAGGATGAATATGATCATGATCCCCAACTTGATGATTCAGTTTTATTTCCTGATTCAATAATGACTCCAGTGTCTCCACCTGATTTCACTTTTCCCGAGTCAACATTGGATCCTATTCCAATTAATAATGAAATTGAATCACCCATTTTAGATGATCATATTAAACTTGACCAATTGTGCAATTTTGAAAATCCTATGGATAAATTGGCAAGTTCTTACATTGAACCCAATGAGATATGCGACCTAGATTCTCACAATCTCTTTACTTCTGAAACTGATTGTACAATTCTGACGGAAGTGTTGACCGTAGTTTTGAAGAATTGTATGGCGATGAGCTAGAATTCCTTAATATTGGAAGTAAAGAGATATCACCCATATTAGGTCACATTCCATTGTGGGAAGAAGATTGTGGACTTGAGTTTCAATTTCTTGACTTGGATCCAATTCTTGAACCTAGCCCGACTCCTGAGCCCTTACTTGATTTGAGCATCTTCCTTAAGTCGGTATTCGTTCCCGCACCAATAATGTCCAAGTCAATAATTTCATCTTTTCATACTCCATTTTGGGACAAGAAGGTTGAGACAATTAACTCTGAAATTTATTATGAAATTTGGAAATTTGATGGGGTGGAAATTTTAAAAAATGATTATACATATATTTTAGT
This sequence comes from Agave tequilana, assembly GCA_038442645.1. NCBI lineage: Eukaryota > Viridiplantae > Streptophyta > Magnoliopsida > Asparagales > Asparagaceae > Agave > Agave tequilana. The sequence goes on from JAVJIF010024179.1 coordinate 22,858, forward strand.
GGGTTATGAAAGGAAAATTTCTGGTGGGTTCCACCAACTACTACATTATCTTGATTGGGTAGCAACGCTTGGCCCAATTAGACCACCATCGGAACCACCCCCTAAGGTAATTTTCTGCCTTCTCTTGTTCTGTTTCATGCATATAGGCATTCATTCATACATTGAGGACAATGCATGAGATAAGTGTGGGGGTGGGCTTTACTAACATACTAACATAGGTAGAAACTAACAAAAATTTGCTTAAAAAAAAATAATCTAAAAAAAAATTTAAAAAAAATGTTATAAAAAGGACAGTATTTTGACTTATTTTTTTGAAAGAAACCTAAGTTAGTTTTAAGGATTAGGAAAATTATGATTAGGATTTCTAAAAACTTGGTCAAAATAAATAAATTATTTAAATTTTAGGTATAGGAGGAGAAATTGAATAATTAATTAGTCTTGATTTTTACCTTAATGAAATTTGCATACCTAATGCATATCTAGGATTCTAAGACGAAGACCTTTGTGCCTCATATATATATATAAAAAAAAAAGAAAATCACTAATTAAGCTGATACATGTGCCTCAAGAAGCATAAGTATTCATGCCTAAAGGTGAGTAAATAAAATAAAGTCCTTAGTTTTGGGGCCTAGTTCACTCGAATTTGAGTCTGCGGGGTGTTTTCTCACCTGGTGCCCTAAAGCCAACCGGTTTGGAGTCATCGACTTTAAGTTCGTTACATGGGTGGATTAGAAAGCCTAAGAAGACTAAGAAATATAATATATGTATTAACACATCTAATAATCAATTAGTTAGGTATGAGGGCCTCAAGAAGTCTTGATACTTACACGAAAGAAAATTAGATGTGTTATACATATTAAAAAAAATAAAAATATATATATATATATAAAGAGGCATGAGAGTCCAAGTTAAGGAATTCCTAGTAAAAACATAAGGATGCATATGATTTTTGGTAACGAAAAAGACTATATTAGAAATTCAATTTAATTCTTACCTAAAATGGAAAACAATTAACTTTATTAAGACTAAGTTTAAAGAATGAATAAAAATGAGGATCCTAAAACTTATAGACTACTTAGTCTCTTCAATAATAATTCAAATATTTTCCTTTTTATGGATTTTGTGGGTGCAATCCGCTGAAAACCCTCACGAGACAACACTCGTCCTCTAGGGTAACCTAGAGGTTTAACGGCTTGTTGCACGTGCTAAGTGCAATCGTGATTCCTACGAAAGTGAGTTAGGTTAGATTAATTTTTCTTTTCTTTTTCTTTTTCTTTGTTTTTACTCGAGGACGAGCAAAAAGATAAGTGTGGGGGTGTGATTGATAGTGAAAAATGCATTTTTATCATAACATTTACCATCACATTTTCATATTTATTCATTTAATTCTGCACATTTATTAATATTTTGTAATTTATTGTGTGCAGGCCTCGAATTCTTATTTTTATAATAAATAAAGCTTAATGAAGCCCAAAAGCCCACATTTGAAGCCCAGGTGTAAAAGTGCAAATATCAATTGTCAAAATTGCAAATACACAAGGGCTAAAGTTGCAAATATCAAAGATGAGGGAAGGATAGACTTCTACCCAACCCTAAACTCTTGCAGATGAGAATGAAAAGAGTGCAGAGATAAGGAAATTCGTTTAAAAGAGATTGGGAGAATTCAAAATCTAGGTAACTTGATTATCAAGTTATCTCGAAATCCCAATATGAAGAGCCAGGATCATACTTCCAGAAGCAAACGCCCAGATGGACGGACCAGGTGAGGCCACACGCCAAAGCGCATGGCCAGATTCCACAAAAATGCCGCAAATCCGCGGCAAAATCCAAGATTCCGCGGCACTTTGAGCTTATCCAGAAACCAATTTTCGTGGGCAACTTCATCCGGGACTCCTCTACCTTCTGCACTTATAAATACCCCCTGCAGTGCAACGTACAGGGTAGTCTAGCATCCAGCAAAGGGCCAAAAGCTAGGGTTTAGTTTCGTTCTTTCTTCTAGTTTGTAATTAGGGTTTCTTTTTATTTTCAAGAGAGGGAGATGGCTATGTTGAGGGTGACACTGATGTATGCTTCTCTTCTCCATTATTTCAAGTAATGAAGGTAATTTTTATTTTTATTTATGTCATTGCTTTACTTTTCTTTTTGTTCTCTTTTTCTTTTCTACTTTATTTCTGTTGATCTTTGATGAGCATGCAAGCGATTACCGAACCACAAGTATAACAAATTTTGGTGGTGCCAACGATATTCCATGGAGATGTTCTCCTCCTCGAGGCGTATCAATTCATACTTGCCCAAGGCTTGATGATCTAATGCGAACAGCAGACTGAGATCGATCCCATGATTTATGCGTTCAACGCCTCCGAAATAAGGTAGAAAGTGTTAGGTTTTCACATATTTTCTCCAACCAAGGTTAGTTTTCTTTTCTTTTCTTTTATTTTATTTTTGTAGATTAAATCACTATCTCCCAATTCTTTCTTTTCCGATTCATTGTAAATACCACTTCCTTTCTAACTTAACTAATAAAAATAAAAACTTTAGAGAAACTTGCTTAACGCTTCCATCGCAGTCCCTCCCTGAGGATCACGACCCGCATAGCCCTGCTACCGCGGATTAGAATTGAGACTTGCACATCATATTCTTAAAATTAAAATACTATCTTTTGTGTGCAGGAAAACTCGATCAACAGCGATCCACTTCGGGAAAGCGGGCCTCACACCCGTTAGATCACTGGTTCACTGCCGGTTCCCATTATACGTGATCCATCGTGTTGGCGGTGATAGGTTTCTATTGCCATGCTTCAACAAAAATGGCCTGGCAAGATCTGTCATTTTTGTGGAGAATAATGACCGTGTCCTTGCGGCACCACTGATTACAGCCCTGTGCAGGAGGAAGACCTTCTTTGTCCAGTCGGTTTGACTTAGAAGCGGACAAAACCACTTGTATGCCTTTTGCGCGGATAACCTTGTTAAGCAACTGGGTGTGTTGTATGAAACACAACTTTGATGTAATATCAATATACCCTTCCTTTTAAATCAATGAAAGTTCATCTTCTAATTATCTGATTTTTGCTTGCTTTCATTGAGAGTTTGGTCATAGCGGGGCAAAACTGTATGCGGAGTTAAGGAGATAGTCCTTTCTTTGAGTGATCTTCGCGAGACTGGCATGTCAGCGCCTTTTTAGAGGGCTAAGGTAAGCCTCTCGGCGAAGTCCTTGAAGGATTGTGCGAAGTCCGCACTTTGCTCCAGTGCGAAGTTAACCTTTAGTGGAGTTGAACCAGCGCTTCTCGGGAAGGTGCTTTGGGCGGCGCTTCAAATTAATTCGAAACGGCGGCGTACGCCCTTTTCGAGGCCTCGTTTCAGGCGCTGATTGGCTTATAAAAGCCCGATCGGGCTGAGCAGGAAAAGATCTCCTTTTTTTAGAGAAATTTCTTGACTTTCCCTCTTCCTCTTCCTTCTCCGTTCAGAGAACCTTGAGAACTCTTGCAACTCTTTAATGGCGCCCAAAAGACGAGCGGGAAAAGAAGTGGCGACTTCTGCAGCGGAGGGTCCTCCTCCTCCGGTCATCGAGCGACCAGTCACCGGTAAGGGATTTTCCTATCTGATTAGAGACCGTGGTCTCTCTCCTTTGGAGCCGACATTTGGCTATTAGGACGATTGAATATGATCTGTCCTCATTAGGGAACTCGTTTCCTTGAACCTCCCTATTTTCCTTGCACAAGGGAATTAAGAACCGAACAGTTCTTCCTTAGGCTTTCGTACGAAGCCATTACTCGGGCAGTCTCCATCCTGTTGAGGAACAGGATATAGGTCTGTTCCTTCAGTCATGGCCACGAAGGGTGACTTTTGACCATGATGCCCTCTTGGTGACGTCAGCCGTTAGGGCTATACCACTTCCTGCTTAAGCGAAGTTGGTACTTTGGACGCTTTTTTTTGCAAAAATGCAATTTTATCCGCGAGGTCAAGCTTCATCGAAGTTGTCGCCTTGCTGGCCTTGCTCGCCGAGTGAGGCTATGCCTTAGTGAATTTTTATGTCTTCGTATCCACTTGATTGTTGAACTAATCATAGTTCATTTCTGTCTTTGCAATGCATTACACTTCCGGTCTCCTGAACAGTCTGTTTGGGCTAACCAGTCGAGCAGATGGTAACCTCAGCCTGCAATTCCATGGACAGGCTTCTTTGTTTAGTGAGCGGAGCTCCCTCGTCCGGGATACACTTATCCAAGGCGGTCATCCGCAGACCACACGGAATATCTTGACCACGGCTCCTCTTGAGGATGTTGACCGTCGGACTTACAGAAAGCCCGACTTTATGTTCGGGGATGCCGCATCCAATCCCGATCGCCAGTTGCAGGCAGGCGAAGGACAATGGATCTTTCAACTGGATGGCGAGAAGTTTTACCTTCCGTCGACTAAGCGGCACTTTCCTTTATCTTCTTTCGTGAATGTGACCCAGGCTCGGAAGATGGCATGGGGCGTAAGCCGAAGCGTCGAATCCGTCCATGTTGGGAGATTGACCTTTCAGTCCGGCTATTCGAGGGCGGGCCCTCCCCACAGCATAATGGGGCTATACCCTGGGAAGGTATCGCGGGAACTTCCAGTGGGAGAGAACCCGGCTGTGGTGTAGACCTTTGGCACTCAGTTCTGCGCAGATACGGGAACTACCCTGCCACTGACTTCAGGGCTCCCGGTTGGGTTCATCCTCCTAAGACATGGTGGGCGGAGTTGACCAACTATATCCTCGCTCACTTCGAGGAGGACTTGGAGGGGTTGAACCTCTATGAGGCCGTCAGGGCGACCTGCTACGGCATTGAGATGAAGGTGGCGTGCTTCTACGCCATCCTTGAGTTGTACTGTCCGGCTTCGGGGACCTTCTTCACCCCGGTTGGCGAGCTGGGCATGGCTTTGCATGAGATGTGGGAAATCTCTGCTCTGCCTTTCGGGTCTCTTCCATACGAAGAGTACTTTCCCTGCGAGGCGGAGTTGGCTATTCTGGAGAAAAAGGAGCCTGCTTTGCTCGAGACTTATCGGAAGTTGATGTGCCACTTGCATATTTGTTCCAGCATCCACGGTGGTGGCAAGGGTAGCTCGAAGAGCTTGAAGAGCTGGGAAGTTACCTGTTCCCAGACATGAAGAATGCTCCTGAAGCAGCTCATCGCGGAGTTGCTAATGGCGATATTGTTGAACGGATGGAGATGTGTCTCCAAAGGGATATCGTCGTAACAGAAGACGCTGGTCCCTATGAGAAAGGTGATACCCTTCGGAGCTTTCACCATCAGGCCTGTCGGCCTATGTTTCGAAAGGCGCTGCTGGCCGGTTTCTTAACCGTTTGGTTAAAGAAGTGTGTTGCGCCTTCTTCCTCGGGTGACATCGTCCACCCGAATGTTCTGCTACCCGCCGTTCGCTTGGCCCACGGCCACCGTCTGGGTCTTCTCCCGGCCATGGTGTGCTGTATTCAAAGAGGCCTTCGCGCATTAACGGAGGCTTTCTGCAGGCCACCGGCGTCGAGGCGTGGGAAGAGTGCTATCCTGCCTTGTGATGGACCCAATCCTAGGGTGGGTCTGCCATACACCTACTTGATGGCGTGGTTCGCCTTACACTGCCCTACATTGATTGGAGCTGGGGAGGACCCTCCGCAGGGTGTTCGAACGGCGCTTCTCCGCCGATTCGAAGGCTGTTCTTGGATGAAAGCCTACGTGGCCGAGGCCCGTAAGTAAGTGCGTCGTCATGACGCTTATAGCCTGTTCTGCTGTTTTCCTCGTATTCGGGTGCAGGATACAACGAGGAATTTCGAGATACAGAGTCGGCGCGGTCTCCCATGAGTCGGGAGATTTTCGAGTGGCTGGTCAGCATCCGACCCTCGCACTTGCTGTACAGGAGTGGGGATACCTACTACCTGGAATCCTACGTCCCGAGTCGATTTGCCCGCCAATTCGGATACGACCAGCTGTACGTGGGCAACCCCAATTCGGACCTGGCTTTCATGGGGAGTCTTATTGATGTGGCCCGTGCCTGGCGGTTCTTCACTGCGGATGGCACTGGGGTGTGGCTACGCACGCCGCTGCAGGATCCCGGCCTCTCGACGACCCTGTGCTTTTGCCAGTGGTACGCGGCTTCTAACTCCACACCTCCTGAATTTAACGCCAACAGTTCGGGTGTGAAGTTAATCTCTCAGCGACTGAAGCGGAAGGCCTCTGAGAAGAAGGAAGGCAAACGGGTTCGTGTCCCCGGCTTGGAGGAGTTCATCGTTGTGGATGACAGTGAGGCTTCTGATGCAGGGAGTCCTCGCTTCGTGGCGGGGGCTGGAGCTGATACTCATGCGGCTGGCTCTGGTGTGGTGGGGACATCTTCCCCACGACGTGCGGGAGGAGTGGAAGAAGAGGATTCTGACGTCCACTTCAAGAGAAAGCGGGCGGGTAGTTCTCGTAGGAAATCATTGGCGAAGAAGTCCCGTCGCCAAGCTCCTACGATTGTCGCAGAGGGTTACCCCTCTACAGCGATTCCTCCTGCTGCCCCATTAGCAGCTGAACCGTCGGTTGCTGAACCGACTAGTGGTGAATTCGCTCCAGGTCTGGGTAAGGTTAACCTTGTTCATATAATACGCTTTTTAGTGCGTTCCCATTGACTTATTATCAATCCTTTTTGATTGTAGGAGCTGAGGCAGCTGGAGAACAAGGGGAACATTATGATCCCCTATTCACTTATGGGGCTGCAGCCAGTTCCCCTGCTCACTCGGAAGAGTCTGGGAGTGGCGCGGCTGATGTTGGTCCTTCAGGCGTTGGGACTTCTAAAGGAAGTCCTGAGGCATCGAGCTCTATCGGGTGGTCCACAGGATATTCCGCAAGCGAAAGCGAGCCGGTTGTTCGTGCTGATTCAGGCAAAAATTTTTCGATGGAGCCCCTGGAGACCGGTGCGGCCGACGAGATGTTCGAGGCAACATCATCCTTTGGTATTGTTCTAACCTCTTGGCTTCTTCTGTAGTGTCCCGACTAACCGCAGTCTTGCTACAGGTGTTCGGCCTCAAGATGCATCAGCTTCAAGGGAGCCGGTAGATCTCCCCGAAGGGTCAAGGGGTGACATGAGCGCTTCGGCCACGGCGGATGCTGCTGTGTTGGACGTGCTGTATGGCGACCTGCCTTCTTATCAGCCCAAATCAGCTGAAGGACCAGAGGTTGAAGGGGCGGCAGTCCCGGAGGTATCCTCACTCCCAATCACATCAACGAGTGAGGTGCGGACCGTTTTGCCGAGTGCGGCACTGAGGGTGATCGCAAGCCCTACTTCTCCAACCCTGGTGGTTGAGCCTGCTGCTCAAGAGGTGGTTGCCAGTCCTACCTCCGCTGTGGCTGGCGTGCTGGTTTCGATGAGGACTCCGCCGAGATCGCCTTCGGCTGGTCCTGCTGTTGTCAGTGTTCCCGCTGCTTCTTCTGCGACGGCGTCGACCAGGCTGGTGGACTATTCCGAGGTTGCCTCCCTGCCAGAAATGGCTGAGGCCGAGAATGATTATATAGGTGACCTGGTCGATAGCTTTTATAGAAGCTTGGAGCGAACTATCGACCTAGTTTTGAAGGGCTTGCCTGTACCATTCTCAAAGCTGAAAGTGGTCCTCTCCCGTGACATTGAGAGCATTCGGGACTTTGAGGGGTATCATCAGGCTGCTGCTTTAGAACTCCTGGTGGATGAACTTGAGAAGGCTGTAGAGGAGTGGCGCCGTCTCTATCGCTCAGACCCGGCGTCCTTAGCTGATGAGCGGCTCGCCTGTCTTGTTGCCCGAAAGCACGAGGCCCGGCTTGCTGCTCAAGAGGCTGCTAAGGCCGTCTCTTCTGATTTGAAATCCTTGGAAACAAGGCAAGCGGAGGTTGGAAGTGCAATTGACGCCTCCACTAGTGCTCTTCTTGGCGCTGAGGATAAGATTGCGAAGGCTGAGGAAATGATCAGGAAAGCAAATCTCCTCTTATCCAAGGCCATACCGGTGCGTCTTGAGGAAACTGCGCGGCTTGAACAACTCAAAGCTCAGAGTGAGGAGCTTGCGCGGCAGGAGTTATCACAGAGGACAACTTTGGCGGAAGTTGAAGCTCGTCTGGCCCAGGCGGTGGACTTTGATGAGGCTGAGCTGAGCTCACAAGCGCTTGCCCAGGCTGCTGATGACAGGAAGACGAGGCTAAACGCCCTCGGAGAGCGGCTCAGATCATACAGTGTACGCTTGTAGGTCATTGTATACGTGCCTCCATATGTCCCCATCTTTTGGAATTAATGGAAATTCTTTCCTTTTGTTTTGGCTTCTGTCGAATCTCCAATCTTGTTCTTGCTTGAGGACGTAATCTTTGAGACGTGGCTATCCGTCGGTTCAGAGGTCGCAATGACATAACCGATTAAGACGTCAGCAATCTCGAGGTTAGCCCTTTGCGGGGCTAAAGGGGAGATACTTGCCTTTTATAAATGTCAGCAAGCATCGGTGAGTCCTGTCTTTTGTAAGTGTCAACAGGCTCAAAGTTGAGACTTAGCTGTCTGCTGGTTCAGAGGTCGCAATGACATAACCGGTTGAGATGCTACTAAGCTCAATGGTAGATGAAACTTGGCTATCTGCCAGTTCAGAGGTCGCAATAACATAACTGGTTGAGAAGCCATCAAGCTTCAAAATAGGTGATACTCGTCTTTTATAAATGTCAACGAGTATCGAGACCTGTCTTTTGTAAATGTCAACAGGGCTCGGAATTGAGACTTAGCTGTCTGCTGGTTCAGAGGTCGCAATGACATAAGCGGTTGAGACGCTACTAAGCTCAATGGTAGATGAAACTTGACTATCTGTCAGTTCAGAGGTCGCAATGACATAACTGGTTGAGAAGCCACCAAGCTTCAAAATAGGTGATACTCGTCTTTTGTAAATGTCAACGAGTATCGAGACCTGTCTTTTGTAAATGTCAACCGGGCTCGGAATTGAGACTTAGCTGTCTGCTGGTTCAGAGGTCGCAATGACATAACCGGATGAGACGCCACCAAGCTCAAGGTTGGTGATACTTATCTTTTATAAATGTCAATAAGTATCGAGTTTGTGGTGGAATTTGGGAGAAGTCTCGTTTTCACGGGGAGAAACGAGGGAATCACTGTCATAGGTTTAATGTTAACGTAACAGTGAAATGTATATGTGGTCTTACCATTCTATGGATGAGAATTGGTAAGTGACTTTGGAGGTCTCGTTCTCACGAGGAGAAATGAGGGGACTGCTGTCATAGGTTTAATGTTAACATAACAGCGGAATATATGTGGCCTTATCATTCTATGGATGAGAATTGGTAAGTGACTTTGGAGAGGGAATCAAATGGGAACTGGTCCCTTAGGATTTTTAGCAAATCCCCAGCTGTCAACGGGTTTGATATGCCTTTACCAACTACCGTTTGAATTGGGCTAGCCATGCTTTTCCCCTCAGCATGATGAGTTGTCGAGGACTTATGTTGGGCTTTCAGGCCAACATTTTCCTCTATCCTTAATCGTTAAGGATATTAGATTATCGAGTTAATGTCTGCATAACCCTAACTCTCCTTTAGGATAACTGGTGCACGGCCAGGTTCCTGTTGGTTTACGGCTGTATGACCTCACTTGGAGGAAGAGAAAGGCTCTCTTTGTGTGTACTTCGGGCACGGAGATCTTGATCAGAGGTGCAGTGTTAACTTGATCAAGAGAAGGATCCTTGATTAAGGATAATACTTCTTTAAGAACTTGCCATTGATCGGCATCATGAGTAGGTCGCCATCTGAAGTCATAAGGCGGTATGCTCCGTTTGAATAGACTGTTTCTATCACAAACGGTCCTTCCCATTTAGGCTGAAATTTGCCTTTGGTCTTGTGCGTCATAATCATCGGTCGTCTGACGGCTAAGACCAGGTCTCCTTTCTGGAAGATTCTCTGTTTGACCTTCTTATTGAAGGCTTTTGAGATCCGAGCTTGATATAGCTCGATATGCTGCTGAGCTTGTAGTCGCTTTTCGTCCAAAGCTTCGAGCTCTTGAAGGCGTAGGCGATCATTGTCCTCTGATGTGGTTTTAGTAATCAGAGTTATACGCAACGATGGCATCTGGATTTCCAATGGGAGGACTGCTTCGCACCCATATACCAGGGAAAAAGGCGTATTGCCTGTCGGTGTCCGCACCGTGGTTCGGTAGGCCCAAAGACATTCACCGAGCTTTTCGTCCCAATCTCGCTTATTCGAGGAGACGAATTTCTTGAGCAGCTTGATGATCGTTTTGTTGAATGCTTCCGCCAAGCCATTGGCGGCAGGATTATAGGCAGTTGAAGCCACATTCTGAATTCGGTATTTATCGCAGAACCGATAGAATACTTGGCTTATGAATTGGGGACCGTTATCGTGGATGATCCGCCTAGGTACACCAAATCGATGGATGACGTGGTGCTTGATAAAATGAACCACATTGGAGGTTTTGACTTCAACCAGTGGTATAGCCTCCGCCCATTTTGAAAAGCAGTCGGTTATTGCTAGGATAAACCGGTGACCTTTTGTCGAAGAAGGGCTGATTGGCCCTACGACGTCAATTCCTCATGCTTCAAATGGCCATGAAGCAACAGCTGGGTGGAGCAGCTCCGAAGGCTGGTGTATGAAATCCGCATGAATCTGGCATGCTTTACACCTTCGTGCGTATTGGATGGCATCGGCTATCATAGTTGTCCAATAGTATCCAAGTATGTGCAACCTGTCTTTTGAGCTTTGGACCTGGCTGATGAGCTCCGCAAATGCCGTCATGCGCTTCTTGGAGCGCTTCCGGTGCCTCTGAATTAGAAAGGCAACGGAGGAGAACACCGTCATATGAGCGACGGTAAAGTGTCTTCAAAGTCGGATCGTAATAGAACCGGAGAGACCTTCGTCTGATGGACGCCGCTTCCTTGGGATCGTCTGGAAGCAGACCGTGCAAAGCATAGTCGTTGAGAGGAAAGCGCCAGTCTCTTGGTTCAAGATCCGTGGAGACATTATAGACTTCTCGAGTTCTTAGTATGTGCTTGGAGCATACAAGATGTCGAGTTGCGACTGTGAGGTGATACTCGGTGTCGGCTGGTAAGGCTAGAGTTGTTGCTAATGCAGCAAGGGCGTCCGCCTTGGTATTTTGAGATCGAGACTCATGCCCGATGTAGAAACCTTCAAATAGGTTAGCCAATTCGATGGTTGTATGGTAATAAGGCACCAAGTCCTCATGGCGGACTTCATATTCCCCTTTAACCTGATTGATGATCAGTTTTAAATCGCCATAAGCTTCGAGGTAGCGTACCCCCATTTCATGAGCGAGTTGAAGACCGATGAGCAGAGCATTATATTCTGCAACATTGTTGGAGCATGATTCTGTCAGAGAAAATGCTCTGGGCACGACATGATTCTGTGGGAGATAAACACAACCCCCACTCCGGCAATAATCTTGCCTTTAGGGCCCATTCGGGATGCTCCATCAAAGAACATCTGCCACACTTCCTCTTCTGAGGTTGCATAAGACTCGAAGACCTCATCGGGGATGTCTTCGTGAAGTTTTGAATGCTCCGGAACTGGATGAGCAGCCAAGAATTCTGCAAGGGCCTGGCCTTTAACCGCCTTCTGAGGCGTGAAGATCATGTCATATTGAGACAATAAAAGTGCCCACTTAGCCAATCTTGAATTCAGTGATCCTGGCTTCGTCATAAGAAGACGCAATGGGTTTACCTTGGAGATGACATGTATAGTCTGGCCGACCAAATAATATCGGGTCTTCTGAACAGCGAAGACGAGAGCTAAACACTCTTTCTCGATAGGGTTGTAGCGAGATTCCGCTCCTATGAGAGTTCTGCTCAGATAATAAATGGCATGCTCGTGGCCATTGTCGTCCTTTTGAGCGAGGAGGGCACCGAGGGAGTAATCCATAGCCTTTACATAAAGCAAGAATGGCTTCTCTGATGTAGGGGCCACTAAGACTGGAGGTTTTGTGAGGTACCTCTTGATGTCTTCATAAGCTTCCTGGCAAGCTTGATCCCATACAAAGGAAGCACCCTTTTTCATGAGCCGGGTGAACGGTTGACAGCGGCCTGAGAGATTTGCGATGAATCTTCTGATATAGGCCAGCCTGCCTTGCAAGCCTCTGAGCTCTTTGAGATTCCTTGGTGGATGCATGCTCTGGATGGCTTTGACTTTGTCTGGGTCAAGATGAATCCCTTTTGATGACTGAGGGAAGCCGATGTAAGATTGCCGTCGTTTGGCAGGATGGAGATGACATTGCAAGACTTGCCCTTTGAGTTGGGCTGCTTTGGGTCCCGCTGTACGTCTTGGACGAGGTCTGGATGTATCCACATGACTTCTCCTGTCTCCAATGTTAAGGGAACAAGACCCTTATTGTTTTGAGCTGTAGCTGGAAGATGCTTGACTTCCAACCGTGGCGCAGGGGCTGCATAAGTCCCGTCAGGGACTGTGACCTTCGGAGCTTTGCCGAACTCAAGAGTCACCATATTGGCGGTGACTTTCTTCTGCTCCGTCTTCAGTGTCAGGACTCCAGCATCGACCAAGGCTTGAATTCTATCCTTGAGGACATAACACTTGTCAGTAGGATGGTGAATCATCCTATGGTAGAGGCAGTATTTAGGGTCATTTGTGCGCCCTATCTCATTGGGACGCCGAGCATCTGGCAGCTTAATTTTGTTTCCTTTGTGGAGCAGATGGAATATGGTGACCACCTGATCGTCTTTGAACGAGTACTGCTTTAGAGGGAACTTAGGCTCCTGATTGTTGAAGCCGCTCTTTTTGGCCTTCGAATGCACATCTCCGGATAACTCCAAAGACATAGTCTCTTTGCTTTTAGCTTGAGAAGATTGCGGTAGGTCGCTACGCCCTTTGCTGTTCATCCCCCACTTGCCTCTAGGGGCGGATGGTTCGAACTTTTTAGCCGACTTCTCGGCTATCTCAGCTTGTTCGACCAATTCTTTCCAAGTGTGGGCTTTAACAGACCCCATGCGAACTTCTACTTGGTCTAGGAAGTTGTGTCTGCATGTCTGCAAGAGCATGGGTAATGGCATCCCTGCTGGGCACATCAAGGATAAGTTTCTGAACCGTTCAATGTAGTCACGGACAGATTCGCCCTTCCTCTGCACAGTGGAGAGGAGCTTATCCATGGTCACTTCGGTATCGTCCTCATAGAAACGAGAGAGGAATTTTCAGGTCGATCCAGGAGTTGATAGAGCCCGGAGGGAGACTTCGGAACCAGTCAAATGCCACCCCCTTTAAGGTACCAATGAACAGCCTAGCCATGATGGCGTCATTGCTTATAACATTACCAGTCTGAGACCGGAAATAGTAGATGTGCTGATTTGGCGAGCTCTTTCCATCATAGGTATGCAGCGTTGGCGGTTTGAACTTCGGTGGATATGGCACCGAATCCCACTCCAGCGGATAAGGGCGGACTGCCCCTACGTTCTTTAATTCATCCCTCTGAGCTAGGGATGCAATTTGAGCTTGGAGGCCCTTAAGGACTTTGGCGTCTAAGGAAGAACCCTCTTTGGATTTCTCCGTCTTTGGCTGCTCATTGCTGAAATGTTCCTCCTCATCGTGATTGCTCCCGGCATCATTGTTATTCCGATTATTGAGGAGTTGAGCGAGCATCTGTTGAATATTGTCCAGAGCCTCTTGCTGAGTCTTGGAAGTTTGCTCCTGAGCTTCCAGGCGCCGACGAAGATCGTCGTTGACGTTATCAGCCATATTGACTGATGCTCTGTCTGTTCGCACCGAGCTAACTGTCGCCGAAGAGGCATACCCACTATCTTCATCTTCTTCGTCCGATGATTGGAGTGATCTCCTGGGCTGTGACGAGGCTAGGGCCGTCGAGGAAGAAGGCTGTTCATAAGTGTAAGGTATCGCCGCCCTGGATCTGGTGTTTTGAAAAACACCTTCCTCATGCACCAAGACTTCGCCTAAGCCTGGGCTGTAGTCTGGATCTGGGGAGCTGTAGGGGCGTCATCAGATGTTTGTCTTCCCCTGCGCAACTCTCGTCCTCTCCCAGTCATGTTTACGGATGCGGAGGGGAGATCTCGCAAGATACTCCTTCTGCGCTGCTTCATCGGGGCTTGTACCGATAGTCGATCAAAAACTGATCGTCGGCCTGGAGGCGTGGCGGGGATTGGTCCCAGCCGGCAATGGACCGAGTGGAGTGTCAGCAGTTGACATCTCACTTGTTAACAACAGGGGGAAGAGGTTTGTTTATCCGCTAACAATTTCCTCAGATTAGACCCGGTTGGGTCCCTGCAATCGAGCGCAAAGGCTCTTTTGGATCGCACATAGGGCGATGTCCTTCTTCTTTTATCCCTGCAGACGGGATTAGCACTGAATAATGCTTTGGTTCTAGCTTCGCCATCAGACGCGAACTTAGTGCTTGACGCACTGGAAAGCGGAGCACGCTGTGGTGCTTTACCTGCTATGCTGCTGCGAAGGTAATTAGCCTTAGATGGTACCTTGGCTTCGGCTTCGCGGTCATGGACCCTGTGCGTATGCTGTGGTACAGTAGCTTCGCTCATGAGAACGAGGCCGGCGCGAGGCATTGTTGCTCTTGAATTGGGTGACGGTATGATTGCCGTCTTGATTTTATGATTGGAGCAGACAGACATCTTGCCTTTTTCTTCGCGAGAGAGGCGCGGTTTAGGCGTAGCTACGCCTGAAGCTTCGGTCGGAGACTTCTGTTTAGGCTTCCATATCCGCCTTGGCAGAGGAGACTTAGGTTCGCAAGGAACCTGATTAGCCACACACGAGGCTGAGGGGTGTTGGCAGAATTCTGCTTCCGGTTTCTGATTTGAAACCTTGGTCGTGGAAACCCTCCTATGCTTCCGTGCTCGAAGCATTGGGCCACCCCCAGAGAGGACTTCTTCAAATCTTGCTTGATCGAACTGAACCACCAAGTTCTCACAAGTAAAGGAATCAGACTGCGGACGTGCTTCCTTGTTGCACCAAATAACCGCAGTAGGTTCGTAGAGAACCTTTTCAGTCTCCGCAGAGACTTTCCTTGAAGATTTAGCCAGAGAAGCTCTGGCTGCACCGGCTTTTCTGAATTCAGAGTTAGACCCGAAGGTCTGTTCGTCGCATTGCGACACTTGATTCTCGGCAGTGGAGAATTTCATCCCCAGCGGAGTCGCCATCTTGTTTTCCATTATGTTTGCAAAGGGGGAAAACTTACAAAAAAGAGTTTGAGGAGCTAAATTACAAGTATTCTTAAAAAGATTACAAGTAGATCTCCTCAGAGATTCTGGAGAAGTGTGCCGATAGGAGTCTGGTCAGCGCGCGACCACTTTGTCCCTTTGACGATGCGAGCGATGAGATTCCCTTCTCGCCTGGTTCGGGGAATCAGAGAACAGAAGGTTGGTAGAACCCTCTTGCTGCTTCTCAAAATTGCCTTCAATAAGGAATTCCTTCTCACCTGGTTCCGGAGATTCCTTGAGAAGAAGGACGATGTTAGGGCATCAACACCCTGGTTAGAGAAAGCAATTCTCTAAAAGGTCTCTGAATTCGAGAGCGCACGGTGCTTATGAAGAAGCCTCTACTTGTGGAGTCCTCTTTTCGTCTTCGATCGATCTATCTCCTTGTACCCCTGGCGGGTTATTTATAGGGAGAGTAAGGGTATAATCGTCCCTTGAAGATATGGAAACAGATTGAATTAAATCTGTTTAAATCTGGAAAGTAGCCTTGCTGAGAGGCTAGGATCAGCTTCTGCGAAGCTAGAATTGGTAGGTCGGTGGACCTTCTAGATCTGTTTTGATCCTTTCCATATCGTTGGAGGATTTCCCCTGATCTTCTTACTCGTTTTAAGAAGAGTCAAGAGATTGTGGCAATCAACTGCCAAATTTGATCTCTGATTTGATCTTAATTAGATTTGATCTGATTGGATCCGATCTTATCCGGAGATTTGATTGGTCAAAGGTTGACCGTGGCAGATTCATAGCGGAGCCGTCCGCATTGAGCTCGTAGCGGAGCTAGAGGCAGCTTCTGGCGAAGTCCGAAAGAAATCCTTTGGCGGAGCTGGAAGTCCTCTTTGGCAAAGTTGCGAATTAGCTTCCTGGCGAGGCTTTGGATGGCTTCAAGGAGAAGTCGAGTGATGTTAGCCTCTCAGGCGAGGCTATCCCTTTGGGTTCATGCGATGCTAAGTGCTAGCACCTTAGACCTGCTCAGGTCTATTTAGAAACAATCCGGGTTCACTGTCTGCTTGCTGGATCAGTGGAGTCCAAGTTGCTTCCTTGTCCCTCGGAGATGGGTGAAAACTGGTCTTCATCTCGTCTGTCACTTGTCTTTTGTAAATATCAACAAGTTTAGACATTGTTTAGACCAATAAGAATCTTGTCTTTTTTAAGTGTCAACAATAATAAATGGCCTGCTCGTGACCATTGTCGTCTTTTTGAGCAAGGAGGGCGCCAAGAGAATAGTCCATAGCTTCCACATAAAGGAAGAATGGTTTCTCTGATGTAGGGGCCACTAAGACTGGAGGCTTTGTAAGATATGTCTTAATATCCTCATAAGCTTCCTGACAAGCTTGATCCAATACGAAGGAAGTAACCTTTTTCATGAGTCGGGTGAACGGTTGATAGCGGCCTGAGAGGTTTGCGATGATTCTTCTAATATAAGCCAGTCTACCTTGCAAGCCTCTGAGCTCTTTAAGATTCCTCGGTGGATGCATGCTCTTAATGGCTTTGACCTTGTCTGGGTCAAGATGAATTCCTTTTGATGTAACGATTTACTCAAGGAACTTGCCACTTGACACTCCCAAGAAGGATTTCGTCGGATTCATTTTCAGTTGATGAGCCCGCATTATGTCGAACATCGTTCTCAAGTCACGAAGATGGTCATCCTTGTTGCGGCCTTTGACAGCAATGTCGTCGACATAGCATTCGATCGTTTTTCGGAGATGATCGCGGAAGATTGTACTCATTGCCCGCTAATAGGTTGCTCCGGCGTTCTTTAGCCCGAAGGGCATCACGGTGTA
This sequence comes from Agave tequilana, assembly GCA_038442645.1. Lineage (NCBI taxonomy): Eukaryota > Viridiplantae > Streptophyta > Magnoliopsida > Asparagales > Asparagaceae > Agave > Agave tequilana. The sequence continues at coordinate 39,828 of JAVJIF010024179.1, forward strand.
GCAGTATACCCCCAAGGGTGTTCGGAACGAGGTATGCTTTTCATCGTCGGGGTACATCTTAATCTGATTGTATCCTGAAAAGCCGTCCATAAAAGACATTCTTTCGAATCCACAAGTATTGTCAATCATGACATCGGTGATGGGCAGTGGGAATTCGTCTTTAGGACAAGCTGTATTGAGATCACCGTAGTCAATGCAGATCCATTCTTCTTGAGGGCTGGAACGATATTAGCAACCCAATCTGGATGTTGTTCCTGCCGAATGAAGCCACATGCCATGAGCTTATGGACTTCAGCTTCAATAGCTTCCATAATGTTTGGGCGAAACCGACGTTGTTGCTGCTTGACTGGCTTGGCGTCGGGCTTGATATTCAGACGGTGCATGGCTACTTGCGGATCAAGTCCGGGCATGTCTTCGTAGTTCCATGCGAAGACGTCTATGTACTCCTTTACGAGTATTATCAATTCTTCCTTTTCTGTAAGTGATAAGCTTTCACTTATAAAGATGGGCTTAGGGTGGTCTTGACTACCCAAGTTGACCTGCATCACCTTGTCTTCGGTAGGTGGTTCGTACAGTTCGAATCTTTTTTCCTATTGGAGATCTAATTGTCGGGCCCATAGTTCCTCATCGGTAGCTCCTGCAGGTTCCAATTGACTGCTTGAAGTCATATTAACGGTGAGGTTTTCGAACATCATTCCCACACTAACATCTGAGTCCCACTTGGAGGATGAGGCTGAATGTGATGGGATTGGTTCGTCATCTGTGAATTAAACCGTTGCTGACAATGTGGGTGTAACGTATCCCAACCCCCTGCGTGTACCATCATAGTAATTTGCAGGCTTCCCTTTTAGCACAAAGTTACGCAGCAAACTACGCCTTCCTTTTCCAAAATTCAGGCCTTCTCCATGCTTTAGGTCGTATCCCATTTTTTTCATAATATGGCGTGCTGGTTGCGCGTAATGGAAGAATTGTGGAGTGACCGAGTCTGAACTTGAATCTGCGGCCATGGGTCCCCGTGGTTGGGTTCTACCGAAAATTATCGGTAACTGACCTTTTTTGGATGGCGGGATCACCAAAACGGCCCCCTCTGCAGATTTCATGGGCGTGCTGGACGCACTTGGCTTATGTAAGGGCATGTGCAGAGAGCTATCCGTAATGGATTCAAACAACCCAACACTCGCAGGATAATCAAAAGAAATATTATCATTAATTACCCATTCAGCTTTACCCGCTATGATACTGCGAAGGCGATTAGCCTTAGATAGTACTTTAGGTCTAACCTCGCGGTTAAAAATTTGGAAACGCCCTTGGGCGCTGAAGCTGCATAAGCAGCGCTATCAGCACTTAGGGACAATCCCTTAACTCCGCTGCGAAGAGCGAACGAAGCACGCTGTTGTGCTTTGACTTGGGCTTCGCGACTATGGACGCCGCGCGTACGCCGTGGTACAGTAGCTTCGCTCGTGAAAACGAGGCTGGCGCGAGGCGCTACTGATCTTGAATTGGGCGAGGGTATTGTCGCCCTTGTAGCTTCGCGGCTAGCAGCATTGTTGGAGCAGGCAGGCATCTTGCCTTTTTCTTAGCGCGAGAGACGCACTTCTGGCGTAGTTACGCCTGAGGCTTTGCCCAGAGCCTTCTGTTTTGGCCTCCACATCTGCTTTGGCAGAGGATACTTAGGTGCGCAAGGAACCTGACAAGCCACACGCGAGGCTGAAAGGTGTTGGCAGAATTCTGCCTCTGGCTTCTGTTCTGAAACCTTAGCCGTGGAGACCTTCCTATGCTTCTGTGCATGAAGCATTAGACTACCCTCAGAGAGGACTTCTTCAAATTTTTCCTGGTCGAGGTGGAAACCTGGTTCTCTAAAGTATTGGACTTGAACTGCGAGCGTGCTTCCTTGTTGCGCCAGAGAACCGCAGTAGGCTCGCAGAGAGTCTTATCTGTCTCCGCAAAGACTTTCCTTGAAGATTTAGCCAGAGAAGCTCTGGCTGCACCGGCTTTCCCGAATTCAGAGATAGACCCGAAGGTCTGTTCGTCGCATTACGACACTTGATTCTCAGCAGCGGAGAATTCAGTCCCCAGCGGAGTCGCCATCTTGTTTTCCATTGATTTGCAAAGGGAAAAACTTATAATAAAAAGTTAAGAAGCTAATTACAAGTATTCTAAAAGATTACAAGTAGATCTCCTCAGAGATTCTGGAGAAGTGTGCCGATAGGAGTCTGGTCAGCGCGCGACCACTTTGTCCCTTTGACGATGCGAGCGATGAGATTCTCTTTTCGCTTGGTTCGGGGAATCAGAGAACAGAAAGTTGGTAGAACCCTCTTACTACTTCTCAAAACCGCCTTCAATTAGGAATTCCTTCTCGCCTGCTTCCGGAGATCCCTTAAGAAGAAAGTATTAGTATATCAGCACCCTGAATAGAGAAGCAATTCTCTAAAAGTCTCTGAATTCTTGTGCGTGCGGTGCATCGTGAAGAAGTCTCTGCTTGCGGAGTCCTCTCTCTCTGCTGGGGTCTCTTGCGCATGTGCGTGGTATGTCCTCCTTGTGCCCCCTGGTGGGCTATTTATAAGGATAGCAAGGGTATAATTGTCCCTTGAAAATATAGAAACAGATTGAATCAAATCTATTTAATTTTGGAAAGTAGCTTTGCTGCGAGGCTAGGATCAGCTTCTGCGAAGCTAAAAATGGCAGGTCAGTTGATCTTCTTGATCCTTTTTGATTCTTTCCATATAATTGGAAGATTTCCCCTGATCCTCTTACTCGTTTTAGAAGAGTCAAGAGATTGTGGTAATCAACTGTCAAATTTGATCTCAGATTTGATCTTGATTGGATTTGATCTTGATCCCGATTAGATCTGATCTCATCTGGAGATTTGATTGGTCAAAGGTTGACCATAGCAGACCAGCAGCGGCGCTGCCCGCTTTAAACTCACAGCGGAGCTGGAGGCAGTATCTGGCGAAGTCAGAAGAAAGCTCTTCGGCGGAGCTAGATGTCGTCTGTGGCGAAGCTACCGCATACCCTTTCTGCACAGTTGCGTGTGGATTCAGGCGGAGCTAACTCTCTCTGCGGAGTTGCGCTCAGCAGTTCAGGCGAAGCTATAAGTTAGCTTCCTGGCGGAGCTTTGAATGGCTTCAAGCGAAGTTGAATGATCTTAGCCTCTCAGGCGAGGCTATCCCTTTGGGCTCATGTGATGCTAAGTGCTAGCATCTTAAACCTACTGAGGTCTGTTTAGAGGCAATCCAGGCTTACTGTCTGCTTGATGGATCAGTGGAGTCCAAATTGCTTCCTTGTCCCTCGGAGATGGGTGAAAACTGGTCGTCAGCTTGTCTGTCACTCGTCTTTTGTAAATGTCAACAAGTTTAGACATTGTTCAGGCCAGTAAGAATCTTGTCTTTTTTAAGTGTCAACATATAGGAGCCAAAACTCATCAACATCCAATATCCATCTCAATCAGCTCGTCCTACAAGTTACTTTCATTAGGGTGGTTGAACGATCTTCAAAGGGCTAGCTTAATTCTTAGGATGGTTAAGTAGTAGGTGTAAGTAGCTAGGGTGGCTTGATTAAGACCACACAAATATGCTTGCACGCATGATTATGTATTTCAAGTCACTTTCAATGACTTCTAATATTCCAGGAAACTCTTTGCTATTAGTCGACTAGATCCACAAATAATTTATGTTACTAGAAAAGTTTGCACGATTGTGAACCTTTAAAATTTGGGGTTTAACATTTATATCCTTATGTTTTAGTAATATAATATATTTTTTCACGTCTTATTAATGTTAGCTTACACATTATTGTGTGTTAAAACTAATTATAAAGATAGATAATTATAAAGAGCTACCTGATGCGGATATCAATCCACGTGTATGGTACATGAATAATATTGTGAGATTGTTGTATCTGCTCCCCTTTAATTCTATAGTTTTATTTATTGGTAGTAAAATATTTTGCATGACATAAATAATATTGTTAATTTATTCTTGAATTGATATTGATTAGTGTATGCATTTTATTTGATCAACAATTTACTAGATTATTAGTTTTAATCCATTTCTACCAACGATCATTTCATGTTGGTGAAGTGTAGTTTGAGTGTTTTATTACTGATTTTCACACACGTGTACACGTTTCACATCACTACCCTTTAAATGACAAAGTAATATCATAAATGCCATCTTATATATTTAAACTGAAGCTATCCTTAACCTAAATTCATTATCATCTAATATAAAGCGTAACGTAACTTTAAACCCTTCCATTTTCCCCTTTCTTAGGGGCAGGGCGAGTGCAAGGACTTGATATCTACAATCTACTTCATGGCAAACTTCATGGCAACACTTTATAGAAGAGGTTGAAATAGGAGAAATCATTCTTGGGGAGCGATTTTGCTTTATCTTCGCTCAAGTTCACATTGCCATCTAATACTCTGCGTGTGCAGTGAATTGAGCTTTCCATGAAGTTAATTTCCTAACTCAAAGCCTTCCATAGATACAAGAGAGTGGAAGAGTCAGCTGAAAGGAAAAAAGAATGTAAAGATGAAAAACAAGAAGAATGAATGGAAAGCAAAGGTAAATGAGAAGAGAGGAAAACACAGCAAAGAAAATTAGAGGAGTAATAGAGAAGTTGAGAGAGTGTGACTTATGAGAGAATCGAGAGGGATGAGTGTTCATCCTTGGCTTACTATTGATGGCTTGGGTGAATTAATGGGTAATACAGTCACACGGATGAGTGTGTATTCTGCCTACTTTTTTTTTCTTAACTTAAACCGTAGTCGAGACTTGAACTTGTGACTCTCCATAACCCACTCCTCAGCGGCTATTTAGCCATTGATCTCACATTGTTTTATAATTAGTTGTACTCAAAGGTTCCCTCACTTAAGAAAAGACAAAAGTACAAAAAACTTACGAGGATACATTTGAAATATATATAAGACAAAGAGATATACGTGTAATATCTTAAAAACCTGTAGAATACATGTGCTAAAATTCCTTAAAATTTTCATAATTAGTGTTGCACGCCCGCCAATTGGGGGGGGGGGGGGACATTTTAGAGATAGGTGTTTATAAAGTTAACATGTTCGTAATTTTAAAATCTAACAAAGTGTCCCTGTGACCTGGTTCAATGTTAGAATGCGGGTTAGATAACATCTCTTGTAGTACGAGCTTTGATCTATCGGAAAGCAAGAAAACCACCACAAGACAAAGAGAAGTGTTTTTCCTTTTTGTGGGAGAAAAGGGTATATAGTATATCAATACTATAATAATCATCTCGCTCTCTTGCTTTCTCTCACTCCTAGGTACAGACCCTACTGCGTGTGTATCTAAAAGAAAAGACGTACTAAAAATAAAACAGTGTTGCGCAAAAAACTCAGGTATCAGTAATTTCAAATTTTTGATACAGTGGTAAGGATTTTAAAAGAAGATCAAACACATTTTGCAGAAAGAATACTATTCACATTTAAGTCAAGAAATTCGGAGATATTATTTGGGACGGAGCACAAAATGATCAGGAGCGTCACTAATAACTGTCAAATGAGTTTGAAGTCAATAAGATATCATTTTTAATCAAAAATCTTATAGCGTCAAGCAAGGAGTGAATAGCGGCAAAGATTTTTTTCAGAAAACTAAGACCGACTTTTTCACGCTTTAAGTTAAATCGAAGCATCTGAGTAACACTTTGCACCTCAAGCTTGATAGTAATTTGCAAAGTTTTATAAGGAAGATGAGATATACTATGAGAAATTTCTCACCTAATTATTTTCTTATGTTGATCGACATATATTTTGTTATTGTTATTTATGTGTTATGTTATGAACAGCAGGGAAGAAAGCTCTGTGTTGTTATTTATAATATTATTTTATGCCTTGGTTTTTTTTGTGAAAAAGGAGAAAAAGACACGGAAGGACACTTATTTTCTATCCCGAGTGCCTGAAGTCATACTACCCAAGCCACGTGATTGCAGTGCAATTAGAATATGCTATTTGTACTATTTTTTATGGGAGCTGATCCTCTAAGAACGGTTCTCACGAATTTCTGTGAGAACTTTCACGTGGGTCGTCGGATCTGATAGATCAAATAAAATGTCACGCCCCGCTTTCCAAAATACGCGGGAATGGAGTCGCGACGAAGGTCGGCGACGTATATACGCAAGGAAAATACCCCACGTATATACGCTAAGCCTAATTAAGCTGAACAAGCTATAAACCAGAACTATAATAATCATCGATCACTGCAATAATACATATAAGACTACACAGGATCTGAAATGAATGAGGAATAGAATAACAGGCTAAATGTGATATACAAGAATCAAGGAATAATAGCAGGAAAAAGAAAATGCAAGAGTATCAGAATCAAAGGGAGAGGACCCAAGCTCCTCGCAAAGTGTACGTCTCATCGAACACCTGCACATTAGAAACAATCGTCCAATATCTGAACGTGCAAATCCAGGGTCGTCAGAACGCGACCTGGTGAGTGTGTGTGTAAAGGGAAAAGCTCGTGCAGATAAACAGTGCATAAATAATAATAACAGATAACTGAAACCACTAAATAACATGATAAACACTGAATAACAACATGTATGTAGAACAAGGCAACTAACATAACTGTAACAACAACTGACGTTATGGTGTGTAACCTAGCATGTCTCTAGTTTGATATACAATCCGGTCATGGTTATAGTTATATGTCTATCACAGTCAGGTGATTACGGTTAGTCACAATACATTAACAGTTTATTATTAATTATGTCAGCGAACACCAATTGACGCATGCAGTAGACGCATCCCATACTACGCCTACCACATGTGTCAATCAGGGTCCTACTTTATTGAAATTAATAGAAGAGACTTTGTCCATACTTTAGGTGGGTCCCGTACCTACCCGGGACCACGGCTCAGATGCCTGGCGCTGAACCAGGCCCTACCGCCAGGTAATCAGTAACAGTAACAGTACTCACAGTATCACTGTGGAACAGTAAACTCACAGTAGCACTGTGGGACAGTAAACAGATGGGATGTCAGTCATCCCCATGAACCCTGCAGTGGAACCGTAAGTCGGCTGCGCAACCTGTATCCTAGGTCCACCCAAAATACAAACGCTGTCTCCATCAATTTCCCCAATCCCCAGTGTAAGTTGTTCATTTACATTATTGTTCATTTAATTCAATTAAATCAGTCAATATCCATATTATCTAGTACACTGGGACGATATGGTGACAGTAACAATAACAGTACAGTAACAGTCAATCAGTAATCGTATACACGGTGAACAATATCAGTAACCGTGTATACGATGAACAATGGGACTGTACAGGGTGTTACGGTCAAACAATCTTTTCCCAGTAACTTTCAGTAACATAAATTATACAGTAACAGTCCTGATACTGCTCAATAGACAGTCTCAACTAAAACTGATCCTAATCTCATCCATCCCTACTGAAAAGATATCAGAACTGATCTATCGACTCATAGTTTCAATAACAATCACTATGAACATCAAACATTGAATCCAAGTCCAAGTATCTGATACAGTAATCACCATCATAATAACTCAATCTTTATTAACTGAAGTAATCAAAAACTAACCTGAACATCGTAGTATGTCCTCGAGACCAAATAAGTCAACCCACACCACAGTCATATCTAAATAGGAAACATCTTCCAAGAACTGCAATCTAGAATAGTTTACTTATAAGTCAATACTAACAATTCATCCATATTCAAATAATATAATCAATTGGTACATCGACAAACTTTAGCTTTTAATAATCCAAAGTCATTACATCCAACTCATAATGCCAATAGTTCCATGATCATCCAGTACCAATACACATCGAGTAATCAGATACAATAATTGTCGTTCCATCATATATCAATAATCATAGTTTAGTTCTCACACTCTATCAATCTAATTCGATTCCCAAGTCCTCAAGAGTTCCCATTTCTATCAAGGTCAAACATCAGATCCCAACGCTTGGCGACATATCCGATACATGCATATAAGACCCATCATGACAAGTTATTCCAACCAATATCCATCTCTAGAAATCATGTACATCCATCAATAACCAATACATAATCCATGGATGAAGTTCACAATCCATAAAATGACTATACACAACTGACAGACTCACATTAGTCGACTGGGGGGAAGTTACTAGTCGACTAGTCAAGTGAATCAAGTCGACTAATCTAAGGCCAAGTCGACTGACAGGGAAGGGCCAGTCGACTGATACAGATACAGAGAGCCACACAGCTCCAGGTTACATTATTAGTCGACTAGGGCTAGAGGGTAAGTCGACTACAGACACTGTTAGTCGACTACTATATGTATCAAGTCGACTAACAGAGAGATACAGAGAGTTCACACTTTCCTGGGAGGAGACCTAGTCGACTAGGGGTACTGGGTAAGTCGACTAACAAGGATGTTAGTCAACTATAAACATGGGCAAGTACTAACTCCTCTGCCAGAACAGGAAACAGAGGCTCACGAATATCTGATCTCTCACACAACAAAACATGTATATGCCTCCTCTCTCTCACACATCAACATACACAATCTCTACACAAATTCTATGTACACAATAGAATCATAATTAAATCAAATACACATAACTACGAGGAATCAAAGGAGGAGGAGAATACACTCACATAGGGTCGCTCGCCGCTGAATGTTGCCGAGTCGCCTTTGTGGCTGCTGTGGTGTTGCTCCTCGCTGTTGGACTGCAGAGGAGGGTGGCCAAGGTGCTAGAGAAGGCTGCCGTGTTCGTCTCCGACGACGGGCTGGCGTGGATCAGGAGAGGGGGCTGCTCGCTGTTCCGGATCTGTTGGAAATGCTGCCGCGCTTGCTGGTGGCCGGCCTGCTGATGTTCCAGGGTTGGTCTGGGCGCTGTCGAGGAGACGCTGTCGGCTTGCAGGTGCTGCTGGCTGTTGGCTCGGCCTGGAGGAGATGAGGGGCGGCTGTTGGCTGGTGTTGCGCAGATCTGGGTGTTGCCGAGGGAGAGGAGGTGGCTGCTGGTTGCGGCCAGACTGCTGGAGAGATCTGCTGCGCGGAGGAGGTGCTGTTGCTGACCACGGCCCGCTGCTGCGCTGGTGGGCGAAGGCTGGTGTACAACCGTGTTGCCGTGGCCTGGATCTGATCAAGAGGGATTCGGCCATGGGCTGCTGCTCCTCGCTCGGCTGTGCTGCATATGAAGGAGAAGAGGGAGGTGCTGTGCTGAATCTGTTGGCTGCCGCAAATGGAGAGGAAAGGAGGTTGTTGCCGTGTCCTCTGTTGGTGTTGCGGCTGCTGCTGCTGTTCTGCTGTGTGGAGAGGGGCTGCTGGGCTCGGTCAGGGGAGAGGAAGGGGGCTGTCATGGAGGGGCTCGGCCATTGGTTGTTACCGGCCTGAATCTGGAGATCTGGTTGTGATCAAAGAGGGGGACTGTAGATGGATGGGGGTGTGCGGCAGGGAGCAGCAAGGGGGAGGATTAGATTAGAATGGTTAAGGATTTGGTGGAGATTTTTGAGGGGATTAGTTAGGATTTAGATATGATAGGATTTGGGTTGTTAGGATTAGATATGGATAATGGGTTTCGGGTATGTGGGTAACGGTTTTGGGTTTGGGCAACGGTTGCGGGTTAGGCTAACGGGTATGGGTTAGGATCCAAACGGGCAGATGGGTAACCAAGATATAAGGGAATAAGGCATGAATAGAAGTCAAGGGAAGAGGAATACACTACTACAAAATAGTAATCCAACATTAGTAGTAACCTCACTTAACCAAAATAATAGTATTAATAATACCAATACATTACATGACCAAACTATTAATAGTAAATAACAGTAACAATATAGATATTACTAACAACGAGTAATATTATATCATATGATAAATAAATACATGTACACATTTAAAATACCAGTATATTTTATTTAAATACCGTACTAAAAAAATAGAGATATTACATCAAATAAAACTAGATCTCTATCAGATCCGATGGCCCACGTGAAAGTTCTCACATGAATTCGTGAGAACCGTTCTTAGGGGATCAACTCACATTTTTTATACTACACTATACTACTACCTTATGAATTGTGCGTGACACCATTATGAATTGTGCATCACACTAGCAATTAATGAGAGTGGGAGCCACAGTTTATAAGGGTGTCACGCATAATTCATAGAGTAGTAGTATAATGTAGTATAAAAAAATAGTATAAATAGCATTACTCGTCCAAATATCGATCCCCATAGGTGCCAATAATCTATTGGTTCTGTCTTAATTCCCACATAGAGCTCCACAGGGGATCCTTTTGGTCTATTAACTGTAAGAGTCAAAGCGTTGAAGCAAGTCATCTCTCTCTCTCTCTCTGTGACGTGGATCCGAAAAGAGATCCAGCGAAGCCGACACCGAACATCCTCAACCGTTCGATTCCATCTGGACCCAACGGTCACGATCGCTCCAGGGGCCTATAAGTTGGAGGGGGCGTCCGAGCGAGAGAGAGCAAGCAGCGATCGGATCGCGATTTATTATTACGGGGTCCTGTTTGCAAAATTCCCACTCTCGCTCGTTTTCTCTCTCTTCGAGGTCCGAAGGAAAAAAGAGGAGAAGGTGGGAGGACAGGGAGGTTCTCGTTTCGAATCTTCTAGGGTTTTGGAGCTGCTTCGGTCCCCAGATCCAGGTTTTGTAGTATCTGATTTTGGAACCATTTCCCTATTTTTGTTGCAGTTTTTGCAATTTGATTGAAGGCCTAGGGTTTGATTCGTCGGAGCTAGTGTTTCGTTTTGTATAAGATTGGTACTGTTTCAGGCTCGAATGGAGAATGATTTAGAGATGGCTTCAATTTCGTTTCAGCTGGTAGTTACATATGTAAGATAAGAGGATTTGGTGGAAATTAGGGTTCGCTGGCTGTCTTTTGGGGAATTTATTGGAATTTTCCCTAGCACTGAAAATTTCTTCGTCAATTGTTGCAGAACAGAAATTAGGGCAAGGAAACCTCATTTGACTCATTTGCAAACGGGGAAGTTAGCATTTTTATCAGTTATTTGACTAATTTTAATACTGAAAACCAAAGAATAGTGGAAAAACCAAAGGGGGAAAAACTTTAAACACTCATACGGGTTTGGGATTGGACAAATAATTCTTTATCTGCCCCATAGAGGAAAATTTTAATGTTATTTGGAGGATTTGGTGGTAATGGAATGGTTAACGTCTACAGATTTATCGGATTGACGAGATGGCACCCACTGTTCTTTTAGAGTGCACTCAAAAAAAGGTGTCGAAGAGATCCTTCGCGATGATGGGGAAATCACAGAAGTTCTCAAAGGGCTTATCTTCTTCCTTTGTTCCAGACTACCGGCATGCAGCGGAGACTATGGGGGAATTTGAAGGATTTGGTAGCTCAGGTCGTGTGGATTCTGAGGATTCTTGTGCCCCAAAAAGGAAATGCATCAGCTTGAACAAGGACAGGGGTGATTACTTCAATGTCCCTTTACAAGTTATTTCTTTCACTAAGATGTCTGGTTCTGAAAGAAAAGAGTTAGAATTGAGATTGAAAGCTGAACTTGAACGGATTCAAATGCTTCAGAAAAAGTTCTTATCTAGAAATGTTGCAACAGTGTCATCGTCCAGTAATGGGCATGGAAAGAAACTGGGCTCAAATGGGCCACATCTGAAGCGTGGGAGTTCAGGGAGGTTTGAGTCTACAAAACAACGGACTGGTGGTAACTTCCATGCGTCAATAATGAAACAGTGTGAGTCAATTCTGAACAAGTTGAGAACACACCAGTTTGGTTGGGTTTTCAATAGTCCGGTTGATGCAGTGGCATTAAAGATTCCTGATTATTACACTGTCATTAAGCATCCGATGGATTTTGGTACTATCAAGAATAAGTTATCTTCTGGTGCCTACTCAAGCCCATTGGGTTTCTCTGCTGATGTGAGGCTTACTTTTACCAATGCCATGACCTACAACCCACCTGGTAATGATGTCCATATCATGGCAGATAAATTGAGCAAGTTCTTTGAGTCAAAATGGAAACCTGTTGAGAAGAAGCTTGCTGCAGCTGATGTGTGTGTTAAAAGAGACACAGAAGCTGCCAAGTCAGTCTTACAGCCAAAGAAGAGAAAAGCCTCTCCCGCCATTTATAATATTGTGCCAGAGAAGGTGATACAGAGGGTGACAGCTGAGGAGAGGCAACGACTGAGCAACCACTTGCAGTCTATTGTAGAGGACATGCCAGATCAAATAGTCGACTTTTTGAGGCGGCACATCAGTAGTAATGAGTCTGGTGAGGATGAGATAGAGGTTGATATTGATGTTCTTAGTGATGACGTACTGTTAGAGCTAAAGAAGCTTTTGGATGACTATTTGCCGGAGAAGCAGATTGGACAGCACGCGAAAGCAGAACCTTCTGAAATTGAGGTATGTCTTTACTTAGTAGAGATTTTTGCATTGCTTATTATGTGTATGATATGCTGCTTTCGTTTTCTTGTGCAGATTTTAAATGTATCCGGTCTCAGCAATTCATCAATGCATCCTTGCAAAGGTTCATTTTCCTAGCATAGACACTTTTGTTAAGATTTACATTGCGTACTAGAATTTAGAAATTAAAGCTTGCAGTTTGCTTGTTGGTGCATGTTTCCGTATAGGCAACGATCCGGTGGATGAGGATGTGGATATCGGTGGCAACGATCCTCCCATCTCAAGCTACCCTCCGGTGGAGATAGAGAAGGATGCAACACATAGAGCTAGCAAGTGCAGTAGTTCAAGCTCATCGAGTAGTGATTCAGGCTCTTCTTCCAGTGGTCTGTTTTTTTTCCTTGCCTTCTGGCTGATGCAGCTTTTATATTGTTACATCATTTCATTGCACATTTTAGCTTCTTGAGCACTGCATTGCTGTTCTATTTTCTTATTTTTCTGAAGGTAAATTCGCCTATTTGTATTTGTTTCTTCCCAAGTCACGGTCACTATTGACTTCTTAATGCTTATTCTTCTCTAGATATATATTTAACTATATTGAAACTGAAACTTGTCAGTGATGTCGATGGACTGATGTCGTTTTTAAAAGAAATGTTTGACATGTTATGATACTTTGCTTCTGCTATTTTTAGGTCCGTCCTTATTTATTCTATAATTAGATGTTAAAATGACAACTTGAAAGTAATGTATCCTCAGTTTTGGCCTTAAAATGACGAAGTCACATCTTCAAATTTATCAAGTTTGCCTTGAAAAGACATTATGCCAATATATTTGTGCTTAGCAGTTGCCTATAATGCATAGTACTTCTAACTGTAGTTTCCGACACTTGATTTAAGTTTTCCTTGATTTGTTAGGTATAGCAGCTTCTGTCCAGGTTATCTTTTCTAATCTTTTATGAAGTTACAACACAAAATATGGAGGAAATATCACTAATTTAAGCAGAAATTATAAGGTAAATGGCAGCCAAATAGAAGAAAAAGAAATATTACAACTTTAAGCAAAAATTATACGGGCAATGACACCCAAAAAAAAGAAGAAGAAGAAAAAACATATGCATCGAATAGCACAGCATACAATTTTCATTTGAAAAAGAACCAATGATTGACGAAAATCTCACTGACTCCATTCTCCACGTTCCTGCCTCATCTGCAAATGTCTACTTGTGTTTTTAGCCTCTCATGCCTTTCTAGCATGTGACCTGAGCCTGGTAGCGTTGTATTTTGACTTGGAAGCTGACTAACGACATGTTGGTTGCAACTTTCTGAGCTTCTTAATTCTGAGATAAAACCTGAAACTGGGTTTATCTTAAGCTAAAACTGTTACCCTTGATGGGAGGAAAGAGGTAAGAGAGTGTGATATTACTGCAGCGATGTCAGTGCTACAAGATTCTCTTTCTGTTCAACCTTTCTTGCCACATCCTGTGAGTTTTAGAGTACTTAAACTTGAATCTGGACTGAATGCTAGCTTAAACTCTGACCTTAGCCTAGTTGTGCAAGAGGTAAGAAAGATGGAAACATGTTGTGGGCTACCAGAACAATTAAAATAATCTCTGGATCTCAGTCTCTTTTCTTTTCTAACCACGTGGTTGTCACTTGTATTTCTTTCTGGCGGCATTTGTTAGTAGTGCTCACTTTTCGCCAGTAACAATCTGAAATTGGTGAAAATCAAGTATCTGCTTTTAGTTCTGAGAAGATTGTAGCCAACACTAATATATACAGTGGTCCCTCTTGTTAGTCCTGCAACTCTATGAACCTTATTCTGGACATTACCATTGCCTTGGCAGTATACAAGATATTTAATGAATGAAAATTTCACGTTAGACGGTATGGAATTTGTTTTTCTATATGTTTCTTCCCATGTACTGTTCCAGGGGCAGAGGGAAGTGAGGCCACTTACCCCCGCTAACTAATAAGTGCTCTTTGAATCTTGTCACGAACCTGCACCTATTGCCCACATTAGCCAATAGGCTTTTAGCATTTTTGATTGACCAAAAAATGTCTGTAATTTGCTATTTAATTTACAGGTTGTGGCGTGGGTTACGCATAACAAATCATTAGCTAACATTATTAGCACACATGGTGCAATTTGTATTAGATTTGTATGACAAAAAGTAGTCTAAATTTTTCAGTATAAATAAAAAAACATATGTACATAAATTGTTTCATCTGCTCTCAGTGGCGTAGCCAAAACTTTTGACTTGGGGGGCACTTCCTTACACCAATCCGAATTCTCTGGCTGCTCATAAGAAAATAACTAGAGGTAGTGGCAACGACAAGATCTTTTTTAGTGAGGGCGTAATAGAGTAGTACTAAGACTTTTATCATATGAGATATAGTCCAAAAAACATTAAATGTTTAATTTGAAAGCCTTAAAATATGTTTCTTTAAACTGTACATGGATATTGAATTGATAAAATATGCTATTATTAAATTTATTGAAATCTGATTAGAACAAAAACTCTAATATCTTTAATTAAGAATTCATGGTCTAAATTAATAATTCATTAAAACTTTTAAATTATTTAATACCATTCTAATTCCCTTCCGAGTTAATCAACATTTGTACTTTTAAATTACTTTTAAGTAGTGAAATCTACATTTGTACTATTATAATCCTCAAATTATTCTAAATATAATCAACTCTTATTGTTAAATACTTGATTTCTAATTATCTAGTTAATTTTTTTCTTCTTTTTATTTCAAAGAGTTCTTTTCTTTTCCTTTTTGTCATGTATTGGGGATTGTGGGGGAAGATATAAGGTAAGAGGGAAAAGAATAGAAAGATAAATTAAAGTAAAAATTGGAAATGTTGGGCTTGAGGGGAGGAAGAGAGCATTGGGTGAGGGAAAGAAAAATAAAAAAAAATTAAAGGTAATATAGAATGGTGGGACTCAAACCAAGCTCTCTAGCTGTGAGAGAGAGAGAGAGAGAGAGAGAGAGAGAGAGAGAGAGAGAGAGAGCTGAAGACCAGCTGCGCTGCAACTCCATTTTCTACTTTTAGCTAGAGTAAGCAAGTTTTAAGTGGGCACAAATTAGTAGAGGGGTATTTACTTTTGGGTTAGCCGGGTCGGGAGTTTTTTGGGTGGGGCCTCCGCCACTTCCTGCTCTTTGGACATTGAATTGAGTAGTAACTTGGTATCCCATTACTAATTTTCTTAAAGTAACACAACATCCATTCTTTTATTCTCTATTTTTTTACTTTCATTTTCTTCATTGAATTACATAATACACAACACGGTGTAGTGCCTCCCGATTTGTGGTCCATTTTTTTTTTTTTTGGGGAGGGGGAATCATACCATAAACATTTCTTGAACCTATAAGAGTAAAGGTAAACTATTGACCCTAACAACAACAGCCACAAAAAAAAAAAAAAGACACCAAACAAAAAGAACAAAAAAATAAAAAAAAAATATTTAAGAACAGAAATTCAGGCTTCAGCCCCAAGTAATGCCACTGGGGCCATATGCTTGCAAGATGCTAGTCAGATTCATTATGTATTCATTAGATCTGTTTTTCCATGGATGTCTGCATTCTATTGTATATCATGAGTTCATGACTTAGGTCTTTAATCTTCATGTGCTTCTACAAAATCTCTATTTGATTAAGTGAGATGAGACTATTTTATGTATAAACCACTGATATAAATATGCAAGACTGATGTGAAATAATGTGGATGCACTAGATATAGCAGTTACTGACAAAAGTAGGCTGTAATTTGGTGTGGAAAGTATCAGTAGATAAATGTATTTGTGTTATGTTGTATCTTAAACATGACTAACAAACACCGAACATATCAAAATGTTCATAAATAAACTAAATCGCCCCCAACATTAAAAATAATAATGATGCTCATTAGTCATCCATATTCCATAAATGACATTGAAATTGCAAATCAACAAATATTACCTTTGAGTGGGGTTATTGTTGTTGCAAGCTACGAAAACCCATGTATAAAATTAATACAGAAATCCATATATAAAATCAAGACAATGAACAATTAGCTGCATATTCATAAGAAATGAACGTGAGATCATGCATATTCCTTTTGTATTTGACCTATCTTCCCCCCTGTTAATTGTTGCTACAAGTAAGAACCATAGATAATATCAGTATTGTTACCTTGTCCATAAAAGATGTGCTCTTTGGTATTTGCATCTTCTGTTATCTTTTCTGAGCTTTTATCCCAATTTTTTTTTGGGGTTGTCTGCATGAATCTTTCCTGCTATCTAGCTCTGTTGAAGTCATCTTCATTTGTTAAACAAGAAAGTATCCCATATGCTTGCCTGTATGAGTGTCTAAATACATGTACAATAGCGATATGACAGGGATTTTGAAGCATCCGAGCTTCATAAATTTTGTATTATTTAAGAGCTCTGTGGTTCCTTTGGACTTCATTATGCTGTGACCATGAGTATGTAATATGGGTAGATTTTGATCTGGGCTATTGTTTCTTGATTCATATTCTGCATGTAGGAAGTTTTCAAAGTGGATTACCTGTTTTGCTTCTTATTGGTAATGTACCAGGAGAAGTATATGCAGTTCCTTTTCAATTTCTTTGAAAATTTCAGAAATCAGCATTGCATGAATACCATTGACAAAGGGTGACATTCCCATTATTTATTGTGATATTCACAGGGATTTATCGATTTCATAAAATTTAAGAAGGTCCTTAACCTGACGCATCAGTGCCTTTGAGTGCACAAATTTAAGTGAAGCACAGATGAAGAAGACTAAGTTGGAGATGAGAGAAGGGGATGTTGAAAATCACCTAGAGGGGTGTGACTACGTAATGATAATCAATTATGTGAAAATTTAAGCAATTAACACAATATATACTGTAATTAACAATAAAACAAGAATAAGCATAAATAATAATCAAGAGAGAGTATAGAATAAGCAAACTCCGCAAACGCCAAGATGTGTTATTGAGGTTCGATCCGCAGATCTACGTCCTCGTCTCCAACTCATGTGGAGAAAATCCACTATCTCCGGTTTGCTAAACCGAATTAAGTTATTAACGCTTGCAAGCAATGATCCCTTTAGATCTACTTGGAGCCGTAACTCTGACAATCATCTCTCACCAGAGGTTAACTACAACAAAAATAACAAGACTTGTGATCACTAGAAACTCTCACAAACATCAAACCTATAGCTAAGATTAAGAATTGAGAACTCAATCTTGTGTGTGAGAAAACAAGAATAAATTTAAGAGAAGGCTCAAAGAAATGTTTGCAGAATTTTCTCAGAGACTAGATCAAGATAGCTCAGAGAACTTGTTAAAAAAAAACTACTTGTAAAAACATATACTAAAGCTTGATTTTATAGCAATTAGAAAATAAGAACGTTTGCCAAAAACTAGCACAAAAATTTGCCAAAAGCTGTCGAAAATGGACCTTTCATTTTTGACAGATAACGGGGTAACAAACGAATATATTTTTAAAATATGAAGTTCAGTTTCGAAAACTATATAAGGTCTGTCGAAAGCATTTTGGAAGTGCCCAATTTTCAAACAGAATTGTCGAAAATGAGTCAGTTCTGCAACTAACTTAACTCTCTGGAAAAGGTTGTCAAAAATGGTATTTGAGCTGTCAAAAATATCTTTCGAATTTTAAGAAAAACAAAGGAAAAATGGTCGATAATGAGACTGTTATGCAATAACCTTTCTATAAAATACTGTCAAAAATGGTTTTTGCACCGTCGAAAATGATTTTTGACAGTTTAACTAAAACAAAGAAAAACTATAAAAAATGAGTTAGTTCTGCAACCAACTCAACTCTCTTTGAAACGTTGTCGAAAACATGCACAGGAGCTGTCAAAAACGATTCAGCTTAAAATCAGACTTTTGCACACTGAGTATTCGTTTTTGAAAGTCTTGTATATGGCTATCGAAAATCACTCACTTTTCTGATACTTTTCAAAACTTCATTTACAAATTAATTTTAAGTTATAAATTATATAAAAGTAAGTTTCTTTAATATCTTTTGAGCGCTAATATGTATGGAATAAATCCAAAACATATTTCAAACAAATAAACTTATTTTTTATATTTAATATCCATTAAAATCAATTTTTTGCAAAAATAATATCTTGAAAAACAATATTTCAAATTCATTTTATAATTAGTGTTGAGGTGAAGAAGATGAAGAAAATATCGTATATTATTATTGATGTGGGCAATACGCCAAATATATAGGCATTACAAGTACATGATATGAAAACCTCTAATCCTAATAAGACTAGGATAACACACAATATTCAAGTTGGAGTAGAAAACCAAAATAAGAAAACCAAAATGAAGAAAAATCCTATTTCTACTCTAATAATTAGTTAGTGTGTGTGTGTGTGTGTGTGTGTGTGTGTGTGTAACTCCATCAAAACAAGAACTCAAATGTGTGTGTTCATATACTAGCTTGAGCTGCCAAATTCTATAATCTAAAGCTTTAACAAAATTCTCACTTACAAACAAGAATTTTATTCAAGTGATATAAAGTCTTTTTGTTGAGTTCTTGACTTGAAATTGACTTCTTGAGCTTCAATCATCAATTTGAGATATTCCAAGATGTTTTTGTTGAAGTTGAGCTCTAAGATATGATCTTTAATAACTTGTAGATTTTGTAAACATTTCAAGATCGTCAGTTCTTTAACTACATGAGTTACGAATCATTAAAACCCGAGTGATTGTACCCTTAGGCCAAGAGATGTAACCATCAGAAGAAGATTGATGTAGAAAATTCATGCTTTGAGGGGTTTCTTTGTTTTCTTTTCACCTTGGATCCTTGTGATTAATGTTTGAAGGTTCATCCCTTCTGCAGGATTGCAGCTTGCATCCTGACATTTATTTAGGACAACTTGTTCCTTGTTTTTCTTGCTCGAGTGGAAAAACAGAAAAGAAACCTTTTATTTGGTAGGCATATATGCCATGTAGGTTTAAATTGATTTTGCTTATACATAGGCTTCCCCACACAACACTACCACTGCCAGCAACACCACCACACACGCCACAACACACACAAACACTCAAAAAAGGAAAAAAAAAAAGAAAAAAAGGATGATGAGAAGACTATCATTTATATATTCATTTCATCAGAAATATGGTAGTTGGCAGAATCACTCATTGCTGCATAGACATTTGGCTCTCATGAAGAGAACTAGATAGTTATAGCCTAGTTGGAATTTGGTGCATGATACTTGCCTTATGGCAACAATATGGAAACATCCTTCTTGACTTCTATGTGTTTCTAATAGTTTCTCTTAACCAAATAGAACACTTCACACAAAAGAATAGATGATATGTGATGCACACTTCAGTACTTGTAACTACATATTTTAGGTCTTTGCATTGGTCATGTTGGGCATTCTTTTTCTTCTGTTTAACGCCAAAATCCTGGCCAATAGCCTGAGTGCATGGAAAAGGAATATAAATGCGATTCAATGAAGCACACTTAAGATCGATTCAAACCCAAATATCATCCATCACATGTATGACAGCAAGCTTCAACCTGTGATGCAAATTCCTGGACCCAAAGACACAGATGGTGAAATTTGTATTCTTTCCAGATCTCAACGATCTGCAAACCCAACTCCGCTACCATCACTGAGACCCCAGTAGAAGAGTCCATAATCTTTGCAGATTTGTAGTAGTTAATCTGCAATAATTGCGTGTATAACTCTTGGAATTTCACATCCCAACAAGCTTTACAACAACCAAAACAGCAGGAAGCTGCCCTGTTAATCAATAAAAGAACAGCAGAATTAATTTCTTGCTTAATAAATAAGAAAAACAATTCCGGAAGACTGTCTAAGGAACAGAATTCAAACCCAAATATCATCACAGGTATGACAGCAAGCTTCAACCCGTGATGCAAATTCCTGGACCCAAAGACAGAGATGGTGAAATTTGTATTCTTTCCAGATCTCAACGAGCTGCAAACCCAACTTCACTACCATCACTGAGACCCCAATAGAAGAGTCCATATCTGTTGCAGATTTGTAGTAGTTAATCTGCAAAAATTGCGTCTATAACTCCTGGAATTTCACTTCCCAGCAAGCTTTACACACAACCAAAACAGCATGAAGCTGCCCTGTTATTCAATTAAAAAACAGCAGCATTAATTTCTTGCTTAATAAATAAGAAATACAGAATTCTGGAAGTCTAAGAAACATAAGTTCTTCTGGTACTCTGTCGGAACTTATAGGTTTAAGTACTCTTGAGTATGTGTTATTTTGTGACAGCTTTAGAAAACCAGTTAATTGTAAAACTTGTTGGTAGGAAGTTTGCATGTTATAGTTGTAGAGAAATAGAAACCCTAAAAAGAAAGCATTAATTTTATTCATAGGGAGAAGAGATATATATAGAAGACAAGGAGTGTATATGGATAATAACCAATAACCCATTAACCTAATACTAATAACCCAACTTAACACTCCTCTTCAAGCTGGAGCATAGACATCTAATATGCCCCACTTGTACATAAATTAGAAAACACCTGAGGTGAGGCAATTTTGGTAAGGAGATCAGCCAACTGCTTTGAAGACGGTGTGAACTGGAACGTAACCATCTTCTTTCGTCCAAACATCTTTGACAAAATGACAGTCAATCCCAATGTGTTTGGTCCTCTCATGAAATACATGATTCTGAGCAATGTAGATGGCAGACTGATTATCACAATGCATAGGTATGGGCCCAGGCTGCCTTAAATCAAGCTCAATCAGTAGATTTTTTAACCACACCATCTCGCATGCCATATAAGCCATATCTCTATAATCAGCTTTTGCACTCGAGCGAGACACAACATCTTGCTTTTTGCTCTTACAAGTCATCAGATTTTTTCAAACAAAGGTGCAATGCCTAGTAGTAGACTTCTTATCTTTTCGGTCACCAGCATAACCTGAATCTGAGTAACCAAAAATGCGTACATGTTCATATTTCCTGTACATTATCTCTTCCTGGACAACTTTTGATGTACGCCAAAACCCTTATCGCAGCTAACCAATAAGTCTCTCTGGGCTGATGCATAAATCTACTCAGTACCTTTTACAACAAAAGTTATATTTGGCTTAGTAATCGTAGATATATCAAGTATCAACTTCCCAATCAATCTTCTATGTATCCTGGATCATCTAGTATATGACTATCATCAAACCATAAATCCACATTGGCTTCTATTGGAGTATTAGTAGGTTTGCATCCAAAAGTCCTGCTTCCTCAAGAAGATCCAGAACATGCTTTCGCTGAGAAAGTACACTTTGTTTTTGATGTGCAACTCCAATTTGCGAAAGCATTTTGTACGTCCCATGTTCTTGGTCACAAAATAATTGTTAAGATACTTCTTAGTCTTTAATAACCCAGCTGAATCACTACCAGTCAGTGAAATGTCATTAACATAAACAACCAGAATTAGGATGCTAGACTTTGTGCTTCGAACGAAAATAGAGTGATCTGAATGATACCGGCAAAAGCCAATACCAGAAGGCTGAACTTCTTAAACCACACCCTTGGACTCTGCTTGAGTTCATATATGGACTTCTTGAGACGATAGACTTTTGTCTCCTCTTGAGCAACATAGCCTAGAGGTTGCTCCATATAAACTTCCTCCTGAAGATCCCCATATAAGAAAGCGTTCTTGACATCCAGTTGATATAGTGGCCATGACAAGTTAACTGCAATGGAGAACAAAATCTTAATAGAATTCATCTTGGCAGTTGGCGAGAATGCCTCAAAATAGTCGATGCTATATGTCTGAGTGTAACTTTTTGGCCATGGGCCTGGCTTTATATCTATCCACAGATCCATCTGGGCGGTATTTTAAAGTAAAGACCCAGTGACAACCAACAATAACTGCATTTGTCGGTGCCGAAAACAACTCCCAAGCTCTTCTAGAAGTAAGAGTTTTCATCTCTTCATCTATAACCTGCTTCCAGGCAGGTACCAATAAAGTCTCTGTATAAGACCTGGGTATAAACGCAGAAGACAAGGATAAAACAAATTGGCGAAAAGTGGGTTTAAGGTGATCATTAGAAACAAAATTCGAAATAGGATGATCACTGCAAGACGTTTACCTTTTCGAAGAGCGATGAGAAGATTAAGATAAGAGGAAGATGATGGTGGAGGGGGATGACCGTCTACTGGAGAGGGGTTAGTCGGAACCGGTTCGGAGGCAGGATCTTTTGGGCGATGAGCGCAGACGTACCTGAAATCCTGAACTGGCTTTGATGCAGGTGGATCCAGAGTTTCTACTAGCGATACTGGCGAAGAAACTGTGGAGGCAGGTGTAGGTAAAGGCATAGATAGTGAAGGAGGAACAGTCTCAGATATAGTGACAGAAACCTGTGGAGAAATATGGAATAGACTAAAAAAAACGTAACATTAGCATACGCCAAATATTTTCCAGTGGAGAGATTATAACACCGGTATCTTTTTTGCGGTCTAGAATACCCAACAAAGACACACTTTATAGATCTAAGTGATAACTTATCTAACCCAGGAGACAAGTCCTGAACGAAACAAGTACAGATAGAAACACGGGGAGTCATGGAGAATGGTATTTTGTTAGGATAAGAACAAGAAAATGGAGATATTTTGTCGAGAACAGAAGAGGACATTCTATTAATCAGATGACAAGTACTTAACACAACATCAAACTATAAATATTTCGGAACACTCATCTGAATCATCATAGTTTTAGCAATATCCAGAATATGTTTATGTTTGCGTTCAACAACTCCATTTTGTTGGAATGTGTGAGAATAAGAGGTCTGATGAATAATCCCATTTTTTGAAAAATAGATACATCTTTTTTAACATACTCCAAGGTATTGTCAGTACGAAGCACACAAATTTAAGTAGAAAATTGATTTTTTATTTATTAAAGAAAAGTTCATTAACATTGAAAACTTCTGACCTCTCTTTTCGGAGTTACAACCAAGTCATGCGAGAGAAGTCATCAACAAAGAGCAAAAAATATCTAAAAATCTTAATAGAAGGCACTCAACTAGGACCCCGAACATTAGAATGGACCAACTCAAAAGCAAAACTGTTATGAATATTGACTCGACTGTGAAAGGTAGCACGATGATGCTTACCTAACTCACAAGACTCACAACCTAAAGAAGAAGTAGAGGACTCAAAAGGAATAACAGACCGAAACTTTTACACAGAAGGATGACCCAAGCGCCAGTGCCAAAGTAAAACTGGATCATGTTGACCTGCAACCAAGTCAGTAGGAGTCACTCGATCATCCAAATAGTATATGTCTCCTCGCTCATGCCTCGAACCAATCTTCTTCCCAGTCGACAGGTCCTGAAACGCACAATGAGAAGAAAAAAATGTTATTTTGCAATTATTATGTTTAGTAAACTGATTGATAGACAGAACAATAGGACATCAATAAGGGTGAAGGATGGAGTAGCCTGGAACTACCCCATTGCCTAATACATGTGATTGGGTACCATCAACAATTTTAACAGAGGGGTGGCCATTTGACAAATTTAAGGAAACAAACTTTTGTTTAATACCTCTCATATGAGATGAGGCTCCTGAGTTCAATATTCAGGGTTTTTGAGGAGAGATAGTATAAGCGTGCATATCTGAGGCAGATGCATGAGTCACTGAATAATTTTTCTGAGAGAATTCTAGCTATCGGAGTCTATCATACTCCTCCTGCGACAATATAACTGTGGAAGAGCCCGAATGAGCAGACGAGGAGACCTGAGGAGTATCGCACGGGGCAGGAGAATCAGACTCGGACTGCTGTGCCCACTTAGGTCGACCAAATTTTTCCCAGCACTTTTCAGAGATATGATTACTATATCCACAATGCCTACATTGTCAGGGGTCTTTCTCAAAGGCACTCTGTCTGCCTCTATAAGATCCACGTCCACGTACGGATCCACGTCCTCGTCCTCCAAGATCGCGGCCACGACCTTTGCAACACCCGGAAATCATGGCAGTCTGCTCAATGGATGGTGCAGATAAAATATCGAATCCAGTAGACCCGCATAACTCTCGAGAAGGTAGCAGTTAACGTGGAATACTATCTCCTCTCAGTATCTGATCTTGCACCTGGGATCGTAGTGTAGGACTCAAGCCAGATAGAAATTTCGATACCGCTAAATCTTGACGACATCCCGTGTCGTCACATTAGTAACAACAAGCTGATGCATCTCCAACTCATCAATCAGACCTTTGAGTTCGCCATAGAACTCAGGTAGAGATCTGTCTTCCTGTTTGAGCTCAAACAGGCGTTCATAGATCTCAAACACTCTCGAGGGGTTCTTCTTATTGCCATACATCACCTTCAGAATATCCCACATCTCCTTAGCAGTGTTCAGGAACATGATATTATCACTAATTTTCTCCTCCAGACTGTTGAGAAGCCATGTCATCACAGAATAATCTCCAGTAAGACAGGTCACATATGTGGGATCTGTAGTAGCAGGTGGAGCCTGAAGGAGATGAGCCAATTTGTTCTAAGCTTCAATGAATATGCGAAACTCCTGTGCCTGTAATAGGTAGTTTGAGCCGTTAACTTCATTGTAACCCTAACATCGTCTTGGGGACAGAAGTTTCAATCATAGAAGAGGAGATTATAGTGGAGGAGGAACTTGTAGTCTCAGACATAGTAGCCAGTTAGATCACCAAAAATCAGCCAAGAAGAGAAACAATTTAGTGACTACATAGTAGCATATACAACCAGTTCAGTAGCAAAAGACAATTTTTCAGCCAGAAATAACTAAAACAGATGTAAAGATCTGATTTTTGAGCAGTAAACAGATCAGATCTCCCTAGAGGAGTATTGTACAACATTTAAATAGTAAGATCAGTTGTAAAAAAAATCTGATTTTTGGAGTAGTAAATAGATCAAATCTCACCAGAGAAGTCTTTTAGGGTTTCTTTTCTTGCTGGAGGGCTTCAGATGAGTAGGTAATAGAGGAGAGGGGCTTGATCTACAGGCCGGCGGCTTCATGAGAGGGAGAGGGGAAGGAGGAGGGCCGGTGTTGTTTTGTTTTGTTTTTGTATATGCCCGACGGCCTTAAGAGAGAGGGATGGCCGGCGGCTTTGCGAGAGAGAGAGGGGAGGGATTGATGATTTGGAGGAAAGCAAGAGAAGAAGAAGAGGGTGAAATTTAGGGTTAGGGTTTCTTTTGCTCTGAAATCATGTAGAGAAATAAAAACCCTAAAAAGAAAGAAAGCATTAATTTTATTCATAGGGAGAAGAGAGATATATATAGCCAATAACCCAATAACCCAATACTAATAACCCAACTTAAAATAACATTAATCCTTAGCTGTCTAGTATAATTTGTGATCGTGTTTAAAGATATCACATACCATTTTTCAACTTATTCCAGAAGGTAGTTCCGAGTAGTTTAAGTATTGGAGAGTATGCCACTTGTTTTCGTCTTTTATGCATGCGATGCCCTAATCCATGCACGTTTGATTTTCTATAAACCCACTTTTCATCTGTCTGAATTCTGCAGTTCATACCCTATTGAAGTCTAGTAATTGTAGTCTTCACTCTTCACGAGTTCTCACCAAGGAGTTAGTGGATTCAAACCTTTGTTGTTTGAAAGACCATGAAATTGTTACTCTCTTAAAAGCAATTACAATTTTGGTTGGTTTGTTGTTATGATATTGATGTGAAACGTGACGTGTGTGTATCTGAAACGATGATAGAACAAAATTTTGCTACGTTTCACCAACCATACGGATCTTGGTAGGAAAAAAATCAAAACTATAATGCAAGATGATGTGTTTAACAAAAGTGCTGATCCTTGTTTTAAATATCGGCCGAGTCGGCCGAGATATCGTCCGATATCTCCTTTTTTGCCTGCTGCTGATATGATATGGAGAAATCGTTCGCCATATCGTTTGCAGCAAAAAAACGGCCGATAAATTGCTCGATATCGGCCGATAAATCACCCGATATGAAATAACTTATTTATTTCACGACTGCGTGCAAATATACATTATTTTTTATTGTCTTTGCATGCATATTACATCATTTTTATTAGGTAGATGGTATCTATAACACTAAATCAACTTTTAGTTATCAGTATTTCATTATATATAGTGTCCAATATGAACGCCCGATATGTGCGCGTATCCCCGTATCTCCCCCGATATCCGATATTCGATATGAAAAACCCCCATCCGATTCAATTCCGATATCCGATATTTGGAACCTTGGTGTTGATGTAGTAGCACTGATTTAGATAAAAAAAATAAGGTGATGCATTACTAGTTATGATGACAAAAGTTTGTAAAATTAATGTAAAAGAGCTAGCAACTGCAAGGCTATCAGAATCTCAATCTGACTATTATGACTGTAGATTAAATCGATAAAATAACAAAGGCAGATGTCAATTCACAAATAAATAGTCTGTATTAAAGAAAATTATTTATTGAAAACCACAAAGATCTCAGTGGTATGTGGAGGATGCCAATGCAAAGTTCTCGTTGTCACGATTGCAACGCCAGGAAAATCATTTGAATCAGATTCCGATGTGGAAGTTATGGCTGAAAACCCAATTGATGCTTTAACTGTGGTGATGGCACGACGATGATGGTCAGTGGCACGCGTTAGATGAAACCGAGAGAGAGGAGAAGTTGACGTCGGTTTCTTTGACTGGTGTGGAGAAGAGCGAGAAGAAGAAAGAAAAAGAGAGAGATGGCGGCTGAGTAAGGAAGCAGGAGGGAGAAAAAGGTAGGGTTATGATTTAATTGGGGTAAATTAGGAATTCAATTCTTGAGAGAGAAAATCACTCACAAATTCTTATTGAAATTCTTCATTGCTTATTGTTGATACAAGAGGGTCTTATATAAGCTTTTACAAGATTTAAATCCAACTAAAACTCCTAATCAAAATAGAATTACAACCGAAATTTTAGAAGCAAAAAAAATAAAAATAAAGAAACTAAAAAACAAAAATAAAGAAAGAGAAAAATTTCCAAAACTCTACTACTTTTTCAACTCGAACTTGGACTTCTTGGATCCGTCTCTTCGGCTCTTTCATCTTGACTGGAAGTCCGCATTAGATACTCTCTTTAAAAAATATAAATTTCTAAATACTTTCCTAGTCTTTATCCTTTGTATGGGCCACGATAATTTGTATATGAAAATGAGTCACGTGAAAATGAGTCACCATGATGTTGTACACATCTGAACAGATGCAAATTAATTCTTGTGCTTGCAATCAGATCCCTGGAGAATCATGTTCTCTAGAAGAAAGTCTTTACCAAATTGTACTTCTCATCTTCATCTCTTTTCTACAATTATTTACACATTTTTTTTCATGGTGATTGAATATCGCCTTTTAATGAATAAATGACACTGCTGTTTATTCTTGGCTAGTTTCTTAGTAAGTTATTGTATAGCTGTAATAGCATCAACTAAATGGTTCGAACTTTTTTGCACTTGGAAGCGAGGAATCTATGTTGATTTGCATGCTTCTTGTTAAATCTCTGTTGTATTCAGCTTTCCTAGTTAATTTGTCGGAACATAACGATTTATAAAATTTGCATGGGTTAGTTTTTTTGATTGAGTACTATTCTCTAGATACCATTGTTTGAAATCTTGGTATCAATCAATAGTTTTTAGTATGAGTATTGTCAATATCGGCAATATTAGTCATATCAGCAATAATGGTCGATATTGGTTGATAGGGTTTATATTGTATCGAGTACCTTAAAAGTAATATGATACTGCTCATATATATTGGAATCAACTAATATTTGAAACCATGTTAGATGTTTTTCAGATTCTCGAAATACGTGCAATTCACCCTTTGCTTGCTGACTGGGTTTGCTTTAGCGCGTAGGTTCTGATTGATGTAGTTTAAGGTGTTTACCATATTAATGTAAGGAAGGTGTTATCACTTATTCTCTTTTGGATTTGTTTTTTTGGCTCTCTCTGGGCATTTTTGGTGGAACTCGATGGTTTGAATTTCTGTGAGTGTTGTTTGAAGCTTGGACTCCTTTTGTGGGAATAGTGCCTAATGATGGTGCCTATGAATTTTATGTTGTTTGAATTTCTTTAGGTGGAATTAGGGTTGCAACCTGGTATGTTACTTGAAGGCCAACCAGACCCAAAACCTACCTCAGAACGTCCCCATACTCAACCAACCCACCCTGGTCTCTAATACTCATGTTCAGGTCGAGTCTGGGTTTGCTGCATAGTAGTCGGATTAAAATGATAAAAGAAAATGTATCACGTGAAACAAAGGTTTGAGAGAGAACAGAGAATTAAGGAAAAATATGATTGATTAGAAGTTAAAGACAACCTTCGGTTCGTTAAAACTCTTGTCCATCACTCCCACTGAGAAGATTCTTCTGATTTGCTGCGGATCAAAGGTTAAGAAAATGGGGGAAGAGGAAAAGGGGGATGAAAGAGAGAGGGAGAGTACTTCTTACGAGATTGAGAGAGAGGAGGAATACCATAGTAGTCGTTAATATTTCATAGAGTTATTGCTTATTAATATTTTAATCCTAACCTAATTAGTTTAATATAAATTATTTACAAATTGGTTTGGGCTTAATTGCATTAAATGGGGCCTCGACCGTAACCAAACTGATATCTTTTTGGGTTGTGTTTCTTAACACAAGTTCAACCCAAAGTGACATTGCCTTGCCCAGACTAGGTGCTAACTTGGGTCAGTCGTGGATTCCAGTTAACTTGATGTATTTGTACCTCCTAGGTGGAGAATGCGTTTGCGTGTGCATGCATGAAAGTGCGCCCGATGACACAACTGCAGACATACACTCACTCTCGCACAGAAACAGAAATGACAAAAAGGGAGGAAGAACAGAAAAGAAAACAAATCCTACCCAGTTAGCCAGCTCGTATGGATCTCAATCCATAAGTGTACTTAAATTCCTGACCTGCTTGTGCACACCACATCTTTTCATTTACCCTTTTGTGGTTGATGCATTATATAATTCATCAAAGTTTCTTCTGAACAATATTACTTCTAAAGTTTAGTGTCAATCCAATATTGCTCTATGATTTCAGAATGTTTATGCACTTTAGTATATGCATTCCTTTTTTTTCTTCCTACACTATGTTGTTAAATTGTTAATTGCATGTTTTTAATTTAATTTTATGGTCAGTAGTTGATTTGTATATATTCATAGGTTTATTCTTGTAGTTTGGTCAATAGTAATAACTATAAAATACACAGTCGTCATGATATTGTCATCATCATCATCATCTATGTTCTTTTCCCATTTGAATGGGGGCAGCTAGGGAGCACACCTTTAGTGTACAAAACTTTCTTGAGCATTTCAGCATGACAGCAAGTTGTCCCACTCCGCATGCTAGTGTTAGAGGAAAGGGGAGGGGGGAGGGTTTTTGTGTGTGTGTGTGTGTGTGGGGGTGGGGGGGGGGGGGTGTTTGGGGTAGTGGCACTTATACACAGATGGAGAAGCGTACCACACTAGTGATGAGGTACTTGTGCATAGTTGGAGAGGCCTACCATACAGGTGATGATGTGCTCATGTGGCCATGTACCAACCTTCCCTAATTCCTTTAGTTCGTTGGGTTGGAGAGAGACAAAGGGAAGATAACAAGGCTAGCCTAGGAGAGGGCTTTTCAAAATGGTATTTGATATGTTCTATGAACTTTATTTGGCTGGTGAGTCCAGCTGAACAATACAGCACTCATGAAATTATTTAGTAACATCTGCTCTTGATTCTCAGTCTATTGCACAAGTTGGTTGATGAGATAAACATTTTTGCTGTTTATTTATGGTGTTACAGCAGATTTTGTTGTTTTCAATTAGTTGCATAATCTGTATTCTTTGTGTCTTTTCCTTCTGCATCTTTAACTACTATAGCCCTTTTATATAGGTTTATTTGAGTTGGTGCTTCTCATCAAGATTTACTCAAGTACAGTTTTTTAATCCTGGACAGATTCAGATTCGGCTAGTTCCTCTGGAAGCGACTCAGAAGATAGAGGTGCTACTCCTGTTAAGACTGCCAAGGTAGGTTTAGCCATTTGACGGGATTGGATGTTAACTGGGTTTAGCTAGACTGTTCAGCTAAACTGTTCTATATTTGATATAAGCAGCATCAGTGTACCATTAGTATAAACAACCACCAATGCTGTGGTCCTTACTGAGCCACACTTGTACCTGTTCTCTGCCTACTTCTATGAGTTATTATTACCAGTTGTTTTGGAACGTTGCATTGAACATGTGTGTTAGAAGCCTTTAAAGATTTCCTTCTTTCTTTTTTTGTTCCAACACTTGGGGAAACAGTTCATCTCACTTTTCTCAAATTTGGATGTGCTGAGACTCGTGTATTGTGTTACATGTATTTACATTTTTTAGGGGGATTTTGACAAACAAGCACATCAAGCGAACTGTCCCTTTTTATTATGGGGGGATGTGTTTTAAACTAAATTAGAAGAGCTCAAACAGAGAAATATTTTATATACGTTTTTATTTGAAGGGCTTATGACAAATGCGCTTGAATTTTATAAAATCTGAATCAGTATCCCTTGGACCTCATCTTTTATTTTCTTTAAAAGAGGTGGATTTTTTTTTTTTTTTTTTTTTTTTTTTTTTTTTTTTTTTTTTTTTTTGGGGGGGGGGGGTGTTTGGGGTGGGGGGTCTTTTCCTATTTGTCTTTTTTCCTTTCACAAAGGGTAACCTTGAACACTTGATCTCCCACAATCCAAACCCAGGTAAGGTGTATACAAAATTTCATTTGTAGTATTTTATTAATATTTGGTGATAAAGTTTTTCTTTTAAAGTTTATTTATGTTCCAATAATTGGTTTTTATTTTCTATTTTTGATAGACTCCTTGATTGTACTACAATTCTTTTTCAAATCTTAGTTTAGGAAAAATAGATATATTTAGGATTTGTTAAGATTTAGATTATCGCTATTGATAAGGCTTCTTTTGTTTGAAAAATTAAATGGTAGTACTAGTAACAGTTTGGTAGATGAAGAGTTTTCTCTCTCCTTTTATTTACTCGTATCCTTCCTTTTCTAATTTGGATCCATCCTCAATTTATTTTATAAAGATCTGTTTGGTAATATTTATGTCCAAACAGACATATATTCGTTTAATTAAAAAAAAGATGAGAGGTTATATTACTCCTTAGTCAACTCCAATTTTGTTCAGCTCCCCAACCTCCCACACTCATAGTCCCAATCAAATTGAATGGGTATAACTAAGAGAAACTCTTTTGCGCCATTGGATTTCTACAAACGGATAACATGGAATTCAATGACGTTGGTGAACGAGGGACCAATATATAATGCGCAACAGCCCCAGATTTTGCCTTACAATAGTAGAGTTTTTTTTTTTTTTTGGGGGTAATATGGTGCTAATATTGGGGGTCACTGGGATAATGCATTTGCAGTCAATGATGCAACATCACGAGGTCTGGTTCTGCAGACTATATTATGTACATGCAGACATAGAAGTGCGCTTCAGCATATGCAATTGAGAATACAACATCGTGAGGTCTGGTTCTACATAGATTATACTATGTCCATGCAGAAATAGAAGTGCACTTCAGCACGTGGCCGCTTGCAAATGTAAAATATTTTATATTGAATTAATTTTTGAGCTTGATCCAAGAAACGAGATTTTGTATCTCAGCCTCATTTATATTCTAATTATATAATTACGTCGATAGATGTTTATATGATTATGTTTTTTTGTCTATCTATTATTTGTTTATTAATTTTGGATGATCGACCATAGACGCAAGCGAGATTTGAATTTTGGACCTCTTCCACACAAGAAGGTTTACCATTGTGCTTAGTGGCACAAGCAAAAATGTAGAATATTTGATATCGATTAATTTTAAGGGTGATCAGAAAGGAGGGTTCATATCTAAGCCTAAGCCTCAATAATATCTAATTATATAATTAGCTTGATTACTTTATTTTAAATAAGTTATAGTGTTTTTGGGATCACATATTTGGTCTATTAGAATTAGAATTTGCACTGTAATGCTTATATGTAAAATATATCCTTGCGAGATTTTTTTTAAAAATATTTTTCTCTGAACGTTTCATATGACTATTGTTTACCTTGTTTTTATAGGACAATAGAAGGCTTGATACGGTGCAGGACCAAGATAAGAGTGATATCATGAATCCACTTGACATGAGCAGTGAGTCTCCTTAGGTTCATCATCTTTTACCATAATAAAGCTTTCAGTCTTTTTTTTTTTTTTTCCTCTTTTCTGAATAATATGTTCTTAATTATATTTGCATTCAACATCCTTAGATTCATCATCTTACCGTAATAAGGGTTTCGATCCTTTATTTTTTTTCTTTTCTGAATAATATGTTCTTGTATTTGCATTCATCAACCAGAAACTGGTAATGGGTTGGATCAACCAGACCAAGATGTTCATCCTAACCCTATATCTTCTGAGGCAGATGGTCATCAAGATGGTAAGCATGAGTTTCTGAGAAGAATCAAGCATTAATTTGCGAGGGTCAGCTTATCTTTTCGCTGTGAAATTTTAGGGGAGAATGCTCCATCCGAGAGGCAGGTCTCCCCGGACAAGCTTTATCGAGCAGCCTTGTTGAGGAGCCGATTTGCTGACACGATTCTTAAAGCCCGCGTGAAGACACTTGACCAGGTTGGTTAGTCTCACCAACCATCTTTGTTTTGTTATCAATTTTGCCTAGTGTTGGCTTGACTTGGTGCAATCTTTTCTGAGGTTAGGGTGAAAAGGGGGATCCTGATAAGCTGCGGCAGGAGAGGGAGGAGCTTGAAAAGCAGCAAAGAGAAGGTAGAAACCATTTTGTTCTTTGTTGAAGTTTTTCTTCTTTATCAGTACATGGACATGGAGTAGGGTGTGCGCACAGTAATCTTCCAAAGATGTGTCTGGAAGTGTGTAGAAATGTCTGACACAGGAGCCTTGCTAAAATTTGACACAAGGAATAGATTATTGGTGTTTATGCACATGTGTCTGTTTAATTGGAACTGAAGTTGACATGGTTTCACTGAGCTCTTTCATGGAATTGTTGACATTGATGTGAAAATATGATCACTTGATTTATTATAGAAATGTCTTAAGTTGATGTGTTATGAGAGCGTCCTGAAGCGTTCACATTGTTCAGTTTCTGGCTTGTAAAAAAATTGAATTATATAGTGTCCCGGTAACATACTGTTTTTTCTATTTAATTTTTTACAAAATTGTCTATAGCCTGGTGCAAGCATGATTTATGCACCAGACCTGTTGCCCATTGTTGGCCCACTACAAATAGTGCTTATCACTATGCTATACTAGCACTCTCCTTGTGTGTTTACAATTTCTTTTATTCATTATGCAAGCAGAGAAGGCACGACTGCAGGCAGAAGCTAAAGCTGCAGAGGCTGCACGTAAGCGTGCTGAGGCAGAAGCTGCAGCAGAAGCGAAGCGCCAACGTGAACTGGAGAGGGAAGCAGCTCGGCAGGCACTGCTGAAGGCAAGAGCTTATTGTTCAGTCACCTGCAGGAATATTTATTTTGCGAACATTTTTGGACTAACTTTTCCTCTTTTTTTTTTTGTATGATTTGCAGATAGAGCAAACTGTGGAGATCAATGAAAACTGTTTGATACTTAAAGACCTAGAAATGCTTGGAACTGTTCCAGGTGAACATTTACCTAGCTCTGTTGATGAGACAAGCCCAGATCATTCTCAGGATGCCATGGGGTGTTTCAAGCTTGGGGGAAGTAATCGTAATCCTTTAGAGCAACTTGGGTTTGTACATGAAGGATGATGATGAAGAGGAGGAAGAGGCTGAGCCGAGGGCAGTTCCTCCTGCGAATAATGATGTTGAAGAAGGAGAGATAGATTGATGCCCCCTTACTCTGCTTTCTATTAATAGTCAGTAGAGAAGGTGCCGAAGGACTATAAAGGGTGCACTGACAAACATGATGAATTTGCCTGCCCCTTGTGTACAGAGACACCGTTGAAAGCATTTCACTTGTGCTTCTGAATCAGTGTGGATGGTGCTGCAGGTGATAATTTCCTTTATTTTTCCTTTTCCTTTGTTTTCTGGCTGTGGTAAAAGGCAGCCTTCAATTTTGGGAGTCAAAAGCAGGATTTCATCTCAGTGGAAGAAGAGAGTTGTAGACCACGAGAATGGTTGGATGGAGTGGAGAACAATCTATTTATGATGCATGGATACTGTTAGAATTTCAGCATAGTTGCTGTCTTTATTTCATGCTCTTACAAAATGTATGCATATTCCCCTGAGATACTGACAGGGTATGTGGAAAGCTTTATTTGATTGTGTAAGAGCATCAGAGATGTAGACCGCTGGGGACGTGTCTCAGTTTTTTTGGTATGCGCTCCCTTCATTGTACAAAGAAAGCTGATGTAGTTCAAGAGCAAATCCTAGTATTGTTTCCATTTGAGGGATTTGTTGTCAAAGCAATCTAGCTGTGGGTGATGTTCTTCCAAGCAGAAGGCTGCTAGCTGGAGTTGTAAATGTGATGAAGTGTTGTGAAGTTTATATTGGATGTATGTTCGCGATGTTTATTGGATGCATCTTTTTCTTCATCTCAAGTCTGTTGATCAAGAAAATGTTCAAGGTTTGGGAAATGGTTTGCTTGTGGAAGAAGTTGGTGGATGGGGATTAAAGAGTTGTTTTGTGATTAAATATGAACCATTGTAAAGGTTTTAAGCCAGCAGGCCATTGAGAAGAGGAGTTATTTTTGGAATCAAACCCTTTCGAGCAATACAACCCGCACTATTAGAACAACTGTAAGTTTGTACGGGAATTTGGCGTGTTTGGCTTCGGAGTTTAGGTTATTTAACTGCAGTTTTTATTTAATCTAAGTATTTTTACTTTAAAAAACTTGAGGTAGGGTCTGTTTTTTCAATTTGGAAGTGAGATTAAAGTGTGAAAGTGAAGCGCTTTTTATTTACTTTGGGTTTGTTTAGATGAGTTGATTTTGGAATTGTGAAAGAATTTTGTATTTGGTGGGATATTTCGTATTTTTCACTTCAGCTCTGAAAGTCTAAAATGATTACTGAAAGCAAAAAGGGGAACTTTATATTTATTAATAACTAATCAAAATCAATTGAAGGAAAGTTTCTCCGGTGATTCTTTCATAAATTGCGTTCGTCTGTCTCCATCCTCTCTCTCTCTCCTCCTCTCCCTCACTTGCTCTGATTTGTTGCCCGCTAGCTTTCTTCTTCTCTCTCTTCTCTCTCTGGCTCTCCGTCTCTCTGCCCCCCCCCCCCCCCCCACCAACCCCCACAACAAAAAAAAAAAAAAAAAAAAAAAAAAAAAAAAACACCCAAACAAACCCTCTAACGGTATGCTAGTATATTATTGTTATATCAAGTCTTTTTATACATCACACATAGGCAAACAGAACAATAAAAAAGATTTCGCTTCCACACTTTCAATCCTGCACTCCGATTGCCAAATGCCTCCTATGTCTAGCTATTTCTCAAACAAAAACTCTAAAAAAAACCTAACTACAGTTTAAAAGATGAGGTCAAAACCCAAAGAATGGGAAAATAAAAAGTTTGTGATAACTCCATCTACAATCAAACAGACCATCGAGTTAATTGGGCTATAATTTAATTGTATTTAAAGACAAATAAACCAGAATTTGTAGATATATAATTACAACTTAAAATAACTCCACTTCACAAGATTTCAAAGCCAAACGGGACATATATAGTGTTTGGAGAGAGGGGCCTTCCTCAGGATCTCCGCCGCTTTGATGACCAGATTTCTGTCCCCACCGCAGCCAAAAAAAAGGAAAAAAGAAAGAGAGAAGTCTCTGAGCGAGCTCTCAATCTCCCATGGCCGCCGCTTCTTCTCTCTCATTGGCTCCTCCTCGTCGTCCTTCATCTCCGCCAAGTCTTCCGCCGCCGCACTGCTTCCCAGCTTCTCCAGGGGTGCTCTCCCGCTCACCGTCCGGTCGCCGCACCTCCGCTACGGCCTTAGATCCGATGCCTCTCCCTCTCGCGCCACTGGTAATCAATTATTTAATTAATTTCGCGTACTTCCTCTTATGTTATCGTCTACATTGGATTGACTCACATTGGATCGGACCGGGCTAGAATTTTCAAGAAAAGTTTTGAGCTTGAGCGCACTTTGGTGTCTGGACATGTATGAAGTTTATCAACCTGGATATAATAAAAGATTTTCATTAAATTTGAAATTTTGCTTTTGTTCTGTTTATACACACACACAATTGTGCATTGTCTTTTCTTCTTCCACCAAAGAATGTGAAGCCTGGGTAATTGTTGAGAGTTGAGAGTGGAATGCCACGCATTTGAATCTTGTGCGGTTCTTTGGAAAGTGTAATAAAGATTCATGCTTACAAACGAATTGCATGCCTTGGACCAGATAGAATTTTCAAGTTTCCTTTTGAAATCAAACTGTTGAGGAAGTGATTATTATTATTTTTTTTAAAAATGAAGACATAATTTCAGAAAACCCTCTGAATTAATCACTAAAACTAGAAAACCTCCCTCTACGTTATAATTCATTGCTAAGACTCCCTAACGCTTAAAG
The DNA here is from genome assembly GCA_038442645.1 of Agave tequilana. Lineage (NCBI taxonomy): Eukaryota > Viridiplantae > Streptophyta > Magnoliopsida > Asparagales > Asparagaceae > Agave > Agave tequilana. The sequence continues at coordinate 76,782 of JAVJIF010024179.1, forward strand.
CTTTTATCACAGCCATATTTTCTGTCTACTGTTTGTGCATGTTACATCACATAATAATGATTACATTTTCTTCTACCTCTTGCAAGAATGAGTAATGGGTTAGGGTTTTTTTCATTGTTTTCTATACTACAATTGGTAATAAAATAGAAGAGGATTATGGCACAAATATGATGCGTAATGGTTCAGGGTTGTTCCCTTATTTCTCTAGTATCATGATCTTATATTAGGAAAGGTTAGTTGATTACTTTTGAAAATCTTAATAGCTTATTGAAACATTGCCGCCCACACACACACACACACTGGTTCCCCCCTAAATTTATTATCTTGGTCATAACTTTTATCCAATTTCCCTATTGGAGACTTTTGAGAATACACAATCACCGTTGGGGAACTACAATATATGAATTTCACCTTGAAAATTTTCTCATTAGGAGTTTTTGCATTTTATAGATGAAATAAGAGGGTTGGGAAAAAAAGAAAAAGAAGAAGGAAGAAGGAAAGAGAAAAATATATTTTTTTGTCCATTAAAAGTGTAAATAAGTCTTCTGGTCCAAAATTTACATTGTTAACCAACCGTCAACGTGTAGGTCTTCTAGTAAAAAATTAGGGGGGCTTAGTTTGAAGTGAATTATATATAGAGGGAGGTTTTTTGACTTTAGTAATTAGTTCAGAGGAATTTTTTAAATTAAGTAAAAAAAGGAAACAGTGGTTAAGCTTACATGTACATGCATATTTTTAAGAGAAGGAGAGCACAACAAGGCTTCTTGTTGGTAAGGAGAGGGACACCCTTGGTAGGTTTTATGCAATCAAAACTAATAATTCACATAGACATACACATATGCTTACATATGCATACATTTGTATACAATAACACAACAACTCCTGAGTCATCCTATAATATTCATTCCACTTTCTAGATATTGTATTTATTTCAATCTAAAGGACCAGAGAAGTCTACCTCAACATCACCTATCTCTGGGGGAGTAACATTCTATGTACACATCTCATTCCAAACTACCAAAATGATCCGCAGTCATGGTAATTGGTAACTTGTGCTTTAATACAGAGTTCTTAACATGGGTTTCCCTCAAAATATGCTAGTTACGAGACTACGAGTAGTTCTTGGGTCATCAAACCTAGTGTATGGTTCAGGGTTCGAAAACTTGGCCATTCCGATGCCGGCCGCGAGTCACAAAGTTTTTCATTTTCACACTACTCGGGCGAAACTCGAAGTTGACTCGGCCATATCGGCCTAGTCGACCATGGACTCGGCTTGACCCTACTGATATAGCCAAGTCAACTCCGAGTTTCACCCGAGTTGAAGCACATTAAGGTGAAAAAATTATCAGGCGCCGCTGTTCGCCTGTCTCTAGGCCGCCGCCTCCAGCCATATCTCTCTACGATCTGTCTCTCTACATCCTCTCTCTGAGAGAGATCAGAGGGACCGGGGGGGGGGGAAGAGAGAGAGAGATCGGAGGGGGAGGGGGGGAGAGAGAGAGAGGAGAGAGATCTGACCCGATCTCTCCCTCCCCTCTGACTCTTGTATATATATATTTTAATTTTTTTAGGTTTTTCTCTATTTATCTCTCAAATCTTTTATATTTATAAATTTACCCCCAAATCACTATATTTCTTGAATTTACCCCTCAAATCATCATATTTTCTTAATTACTTCTCAAAACAAACTTATTTTAGACATGTGATAGTGATACATAAAAATTGATGTCTGCACTTTTTTTTAAGATTTATTGTGATTTTTCATATTTTTTTGAGTTATATTTGTAGCGTTTCCGAGTCCGTTCCGAGACGCCACGACCGATGTGGAACGGTGCTCGCCGAGTGACGGCCGAGACCGAGACTTTGAATCATGATATGATTAGCATCTTTCTAATACACATGGGATATTGACTATTCACTTTTGCATGGTAATAATTACTCAAACTATGGAGTGTTGTAAATAGAAGCAAAATGAGGCCACATCTTCAATGCAACGGTGAACAATCCATTTAAGGGTATCAACATGTGGAAGTGGCTAAGGAATTATGAGAAGCACATAGAGGAAGTGCGAGATAAGAGATTCAGGAGAACAGAAACTTTTTGGTAATAAGTACTGTAGTGGAGTTCTAGTTTAATAGTGTAAGAGAAGGGGCTCAAGTGAAACGTGCAAATAGATTTGATAATTCAGTAGCGGACAACTTTTATTCTCTTAGCACCATACTTAGGACAAACGCTGACTGTTATTTATTTTGTGTTACTATAACTACATTGAAACAAGCAGATTTGAAGTGTTGCTACAACAGCTTCATGTTCTCTGACTCTGTAGTCTGTGCTGGATGAAGTGGTACCCTGTCTCAAATGTTTGCTCCTTCCATGTGCCACTATGTTATTGGCAAGTTCTATGACTAAACTTTTCGATGTAGATCCCCTTCGTTGCTTTTTTGTTGGTGTTACAGTTCCTTATTTAAGGTTCTAAGCAATATCACCAAACATGGACATAACTCTGGAGATGACAACTATAGACTGCTTCTTCAAGTCAAAAACATTTAGAACACGAATCTGACATGCTACAAGGAGGATTAAGTGGCTGACATCTTCGCCAAGCCGTTAAAGGTTGAAGTCTTTGAAACTTGAAAGGTTCAAAAGAACATTGAGAATGGTGAAACTGTTATGAAAGTCAATAATGACTGCCCGCATTAATCCTAAATAGTTAGTCACTATGTATAATGATGTAAGCGATGATGTCATCATGCAAATAATGACTGCATAATACTTCATAATTTCTCTATAAATAAACCCTTCCTGATTCATTTATGTACTTCTGAAATCAATAAGAGTTTTTTTTTCTACTATCTCTCTAAAAATTCTCTCTCAGTATTATATTTCTTAGTTTTTACAATCGTTATCAGCACGAACACTCTAGTTCAACACAAGTCTCTACCTCTATTAGCTCAAGAAAAAGATAGATTATTTTACTCATTATATTCGTATAAAATCACTACTATATATAAAGGAGGCTCTGCCACATATTTGTAGTAATGTGATATGATTACGAAAATTATTATTATTTTTTATTATTACCTAACTTTACTAACTTCTTTGTTGATATTTGAGCGGAATAAACCTAAAGCTATAAGCGTTAACTAACATTATATTCCAATCATATTAATTATTTATTGCTTCATTATTTATGTCTGTATAAACACTCACCGAAAGTTTTACCGAGTAATGTGGCGTGCCTATATTTATTTCAATATTTGTTGCTCTATTATTTATGTCTATATAAACACCCACTGAAAAGTTTGCTGTGTAGTGTGGCGTGCTTATATTATACCTCATAAATATATATATGATTATGCATTTATTTTATCATCAATGGGTTCTCTCTCTCAATAGCTATAAATGACTAGTTTTTGCCTTATAAATTGGTGTATCTTAACTCTCATAACTCACTTCTCAATATCTCTTCATCCTAAATTTCTTCATCCTCTCCACATGTTCCAATTAAAAGTTCCGCAAAATTCTTGGTCTATTTTTGAAGTTTAATATTGTCTTCATCATCCTTATTATTATTCTTTTTGTTGGAGATATGTCTCCACGTAATTTTCAACTGAACCTTGTACTCCTTGTATTGTTCATTTTCCTCCTTTGTTTACTGCTATTATTATTGAAATATGAGTTTAATTGTACTACTTTGTTCTAAAATAATAATATTGTGATTCTAATTATTTTTGTATTCTGTTATAATTATCACCATGTCAAACCTTATAAAACTTGAGTTCATTCCACTTGATATCACGAGAAATAATTATATATCTTGGGTTATTGATATAGAAATGCATCTCGAATCAATAGGTCTCACAAAGATAATTAAAGAGAAAAATATTACATCATCATAAGATAAAGCATAAGCGACAATTTGTATACGTAGACATCGTGACGAGTGCTTAAATGCGAATGCCTCACAGCAAAAGCTCCAAGTGATTATGGAGGAATTTGAAAAAAGATACGATCATCAAAGGGAAGTTGTACTTCCTGCCATCCCTGATGAATGAAACGCTTTGTGTTTTCAAGACTTTAAGAAAGTCAGTGATTACAACTCTGAAATGTTCAAAATAGTCTCTCAACTGAAATTCTGTAGAGTGAATATCACAGATGATGAAATGTTAAAGAAAACTTCCTCCACATTTCAAGCATCTCATATAACCCTGACTCTTCTAGTGGTAGAGAAAACAATGAACTTTTGATAAATAATTATCAGTCTCGTCCTACTGGTTCAGTGACATTTTCAGAAGCACGTGTTGCATTTTCTAAAAATTATGGACGAGGATATAATCATGATCGTGATCGTGGTCGTGGTCTTGGATACAGTCGAAGTGGTTACTATACTCCTTTATAAAACAACGCGATCCAAAAGAAGCATCATGTGAAAAGATATGATAAAAAAATGTTCGTGAAAATTCTTTTCGGAACCCTGAAGGTTCTTTTTATAGGTGTGATACCAAAGAACACTGGTCTCGAGTCTCTCAAATACCGGAGCATATTTGTAAGTTTTATAAGGTATCTCTAAAAGGAAAAGAAAAGGAAACAAAATTTATCGAACATCATGATCCTTATGGATGATTCAACTCATTTTGGTACATTAGACTTTACTGATGATTTTGCTGACAAGGATATTGGTGACAACTAGACAGATGAATGTATTACTATGTTTTGACATTTATGATTGTCAAAATATAAATTCTTATGTAATATTTTATTTATAATAATATGTTTAAAATTTAATTCTCATCAAATTATTTATCTTTGCATGAAGCTTGATATGAATTAATAATGGAGCCAAGTTTAATACCGAGATATTTTGGTACATTAGACTTTACTGATGATTTTGCTGACAAGGATATTGGTGACAACTTGACAGATGAATGTATTACTATATTTTGACATTTATGTTTGTCAAAATATAAATTCTTATGTAATATTTTATTTATAATAATATGTTTAAAATTTAATTCTAATCAAATTATTTATCTTTGCATGAAGCTTGATATGAATTAATAATGGAGCCAAGTTTAATACCGGAGATATTTGCATATCAGATAGTTGCACAATATACACTATTCTCAAATATAAAAGATACTTCTCTGATTTAAAACTAACAAAGACAATTATCAATATAATATTAGGCCCTGTAAACTTGATTAAAGGGACTGGTGAAGCCATATATTGTCAAATGGAATAAAAATTTTCATAAAAGATGTTATATTTTCACTAAAGTCTAAAATAAATTTGTTGAATTTTAAGGGCATATATCTTCATGGATATGATACTTAGTCTGCAACTGAAGAAAAAATGAAGTAGATGTATCTTACTACTATGCATCAAAAAAGAAGTGCATATTAGAAAAATTATTAAAACTTTTTTTGAGATTGCATTATATATATATATATATATATATATATATATATAAATGTGATTAAGTCACATATGATAGTTAAAGAAGATCCTCAGACGTTAACTTTATAACATGATAATTTAGGTCATTCTGGTTCGATAATGATGTGAAGAATTATTAAAAATTCACATGGACATACATTGAAAGGCTAGAAGATCTTCAAACCAGTAAAATTTCATGTGAGATTTGTTATCTTGAAAAACTAATCACGAGATCATCACACCTAAAGTTAAAACTGAATCACCGACATTTCTTGAATGTATTCAAGATGATATATGTGGGCCTATTCACCTATTGTATGGACCATTTCAATATTTTAGGGTATTGATAGATGTCTCTAGTAGATTGTCATATGTTTGTTTCTTATCTACTCATAATATGACATTTACGAGATTTTTTACTCAGATAATTAGATTACGAGCACAATTTCATGATTATACAATCAAAAAAATAGACTTGATAATGCTGATGAGTTTACGTCTTAAGCTTTTAATGATTATTATATGTCAAATGGGATTACTGTGGAGCATCATGTTGTTCATGTACATATACAAATGGTTTGACTAAATCACTAATTAAGTGCCTCCAGCTTATTACTAAACCATTAATAATGAGAATAAAACTTCTTATTTCTTTGTGGGGTCATGCAATTTTACATGCTGCGACATTAATTTGCATCAGACTAAGTGCATATCATAAATACTCCACAGTACAACTGGCATTTGGTCAAAAATCAAATATTTTCAAGTTAATTTTTTTGATTGTGCAGTATATGTACCAATTGCTTCACCACAATATATAAAGATGGGTCTTCAAAGAAGACTGAGAATATATGTAGGATCTGAATCTACTTCTATCATAAGGTATCTTAATATGCAAATTGGTGATATTTTTGCGACTCGTTTTGCCAATTATCATTTCAATGAGGCAATTTTCTCACAATTAGGGAGGCTGAAAAAAGAGATTACATGGAGTGAACTATCTTTGTTGCATCTTGATCCTTACACGAAACAATGTGAGTTAGAAGTGCAAAGATTATGTATTTATAAAAAAATAGCAAATAAATTGCCGGACGTTCACTGATACAAAAAATTGACTAATCATACATACCAGGTGCACATGCTCCTGCTCGGATTGAAATCCCAAGAGGACAATCTGAAAATAAAGTCACTAATGGGTTTATAAAACACTTGAAGCGTGATGACCAATCGGTTTTAAGGATAAAAATCATCAAAAAAGGAGCAGATAAGTATGATGACCCCAATATGGAAGAATGCATTTCAGAAGAAACCAAATAAGACAAATAAATAGATAGAAAACCCTGAAGGTATGCAATATCATGAAATCTTAATTGATTATGTTAATACAGAAGAATTATAAAATTGAAGTGAAATGAAAAATATTTTCTTATTTCATAGCATGTGATATTGTTAATGAAAGTGAGGATTCTGATCTAAGATCTATCGCTGAATGTCAAAATAGACACGATTGGATTAAATGAAAAGATACTATACATGCTAAATTGAATTCACTCAATAAACGTAAAGTATTTGGACCTATTGTCTTCACGTCTGAAGACGTGAGACATGTGGGATAAATGAATTTTTGTACAAAAATACAAAGATATAAAGCTTGACTTGTTGCAAAAGGTTTTTCACAAAGGTCTGAAATTGATTATGAAAAACTGTATTTTTTAGTAATTAATGCAATTATGTTTAGATATTTAATCAGCCTAATAGTTTTTTAATTTAGAAATGCGTCTTATGGATGTTATAGTTTATACAGATCACTTGATAATGATTTTTATATGAAAATTCTTGAAGAATTTAAGATTCATAAAGCATCAAGTTCAAAACCCAAAGAGTTATATTCTAATTAAATTATAAAAATCATTATATAGGTTAAAACAATCATGACACATGTGATATAATCGCTTAAGCGAGTATTTGTTAAAGGAAAGATATGTGAATAATCTTATATGCCCATATGTTTTTATTAAGAAAACAACGTTCGGATTTATTATTATTGCTGTCTATATTGATGATCTAAACATCTTAAATTCTAGAAGCAATGATGCACTTAAAGAATGAATTTGAAATAAAAGACCTTAGACAAACTAAATATTATATTGGTTTACAGATTGGGCACCTTTAAAGTTGAATATTTTTTGCATCAATCAAACTATGTTGATAAGATCTTGAAACACTTTAACATAGATTAAAAAAAGTCCTTTAAGTACTCCAATAGTTGTTAGATCAATGAATGTGAAAAACATCTATTTCACCTTCATGAAAATGATGAAGAGACTATTGATGCTGAAGTATCATAGCTAAGTGCAATTGAAGTTCTTTTGTATCTTGCTATTGTATCCTACCAGATTTAGCATTTACTACTAATTTATTAGTAATATTTAGCTCATCTCCTACACGGAGACATGGAGCGAAATTAAGCATGTGTTTTTTTATCTTAAAGGAACAATTGATTTGGGTTTGTTTTATCCCAAAAGATCAAAATAAGGAATGATTGGCTATGCAGATGCAGGCTACCTGTCAGATTCATATAAAATCAGATTTTAAACATGATATGTGTTCACATATGGAGATACGACGATCTCTTGGCGTTCACAAAGCAGACAATTGTTGTCACTTCTTCTAATCATGCTGGAGTCATAGCACTTCATGAAGCAAAATAACAAATCAAGAATGTGTATGGCTAAAGTATATGACTCAACACATTCAAGCAACTTGTGAATTACCAATCAATAGAAATCCAACAATATTATTTAAGACAACGCTGCATGTGTTGCTCAAATGAAGAATGATACATCAAAGTGACCGAACCCAACACATACCCCTAAAGTTCTCGTTCAGTCAAGAGTCTGAAAAGAATAAAGAAATTAATATTCAATATATTTGATCAAGTGATAATGATACAGACCTCTTCAAAAAGACACTTCCCACTACAACTTTTAGAATGCTTCTTCATGATATCGGGATGCATCGTCTGCGGGATTTATGGGAAAAAAACTATTCATACAAATTTAAGGGGGAGCTTACATGGTTGTACTCTTTTTTTCTTACTATTATTGTCTCATTGAGTTTTTCTGGTAAGATTTTTAACAAGGAAGCATAGAACACGTATGTAATAATGATGTACTCTTTTTCTTTCGCTATGATTTTATCTCATTGGGTTTTTCTAGTAAGATTTTTAATGAGACATCATGAATGGCGGGTATCTAAAGGAGAGTGTTACAACAACAATTAAGCCATTTGTATCAAGTATTTGGGGTAGGCTACATGAACTAAAAGAGAATTACGCCGGATCGGGCACATGGATCAGCTTTCTCCACTCATTTCTATCGAGCAATATGCCTTCACTAAGACTTTTAGCCTCTATATCTTGTCGTATTACCTCTATTCATGTTTTCTTCGGTCTCCCCTGCGCTTTTTTAACTTGCCCTAAATTGATACGCTTTACTCGCCAGATTGGTGCATCTGTAAGTTTACGTCGCACATGACCAAACCATCGTAAGCGATTTTCTCTCATCTTCTCTTCTATAGTTTCGACACCTATCTTAGTACGAATATTCTCATTTCTCACCTTATCTCTCCGTGTGTTATCATACATCTAACGAAACATGTGCATCTCTGCTACACTTATCTTCAAGGCATGATATCTCTTTATAGCCCAATATTCTGTGCCATATAACAAAGCTGGCCTAATAGTAGTCTGATAAAACTTTTTCTTCAGCCATAACGGAATGTTACGATCGCATAAAACTCCTGTTGTGCTCCTCTATTTCAACCAGCCGGCTTGGATTTTATGGTTGGCATCACTATCGATCTCCTCATCCTTTTGGATAATAGAACCTAAGTACTTAAAATGACTGCTTATCGGTATTTTTTGTCCATCTAGTCTCACAATACTATAATCCTGGATTTCCTGTTTACTGAATTTACACTCCATATACTCTGTTTTGGCCTTATTTAATCTAAAACCTCGAGATTCTAAATTTTGCCTCCATAACTTTAATTTGACATTTATCCCAGCTCTCGTCTCATCGACTAGGACAATTTCATCAGCAAATAGCATATATTATGGTATCTCATATTGAATAGCTCTAGTAAGCTCATCTATCACTATGACAAATAAGAATGGACTCAATGCAGATTCTTGATGCAATCCAATTCTGATAGAAAAATCGTTTGTTATGCCTTCATAAGGTCTGACATTTGCCATTACTCCATCATACATATCCTTGATTATGTCAATATATTTGATGGGGACTCTCTTTTTCATCAATGTCCACCATAATACCTCTTTTGGCACCTTATCATAAGCTTTTTCCAAATCAATAAAGACCGTATACAAATTTCTCTTCCTCTCTCGAAATCGCTCTATAAATTGACGAATAAAATGAATAACCTATGTCATCGATCGTCCCGACATGAACCCAAACTAGTTCTCTGATATTGTAACATTCTACCTTAATCTCTATTCAATTACCTTTTCCCAAAGCTTCATGTGTGACACATGAGTTTTATTCCACGATAGTTTGAACAACTCTGGATATCACCCTTATTCTTATAGAGAGGTACTAAGATATTCTTCCTCCACTCATTTGACATCTTTTTAGTTAGCCAGATCTATTTTATAAAGTCAATAATGATTGCCCACATTAATCCCAAATAGTTAGTCACTATGCATAATGACGTAAGCAGTGATGTCAGCATGCAAACAGTGACTGCATAGTACCTAGAATTTTACTATAAAGGCCCTGATCTATTTTTATGTACTTCTGAAATCAATAAGAGTTTCTCTTTCTTCTATCTCTCTCTAGAAATTCTCTAACATTATATTTCTTAATTTTTACAGCAGAAACAAGTTTCACATGGAATGTAAAATGCCACACTTTATTATGCATAGTGCCAGAAGCTAAAAGCTAGTCCAAGTTTTGCAGGCTACAAGGAAAAAGTTTAGGATAGCATTCCTCGTGTGCTAAGCCTAGATTGTTCTCTTGACATCTATGAAATGAGTGGAGTTTGCAGAGTGGCTAAAGACAAGTAGTAGAAGTGAAAGAATGGAGCTAAGCCGAATGGAGCTAGGCCAATGGAGTAGAATGAGTGTGTCTACTGAGTGTACATATAGTAACAAGAAATAAATAAGAGTGTGTTTCTCATAATTGTACTGATGAGAGAAAGAAAGTTAAAAGTTTTTACTTTTGAATTGTCAAATCTATTTGCATTTTTCACTTGAGCCCCTTATCTCCTATGTATTAGTTTAAAACCCCACTTCATTTGTTAGCACCACCTTACTTCTCCATCAAATTGGTACCACTGCTTGTTAGTACAGGTGTGGAAAAAAAAAAAAGAAGAGTAATAAGAGTTACAGTGATGTTAGAGTATAGTTGTACAAGGAATTTGTGACAAAGAATCTAATATTGGAGTGTTAGACTGGTTTTGAATTTTTTTAATTAAAACCCTTGTTCCCTCATTTCTAAATAAACCCTTTTCGTTTGCGCATTAGCATATCACCTTATTTCTTCCTACACACCTCAACAAAAGGGCATTGCTCAAAACTTCTGATTGAAATGGTAATTCTATTAGCTCATTCTGGCTTGATGCCAATAATCAATAATTCACAAATTGCAAATATTAACACCACCCCCCCCCCCCCCCCAAAAAAAAAAAAAAAAAAAAACCACCCACCCACCCACACACACACACACACAAAAAAAAAAAAAAAAAACCACAACACACACACACAAGGGGCAATGCATGCACCTTTAAGATCATAATTAGATTTAAAGTCTATTTAAAATTTTAGTCAGTTTGCATAACTATGAGGAGTTCCTTTTATCTCAGTGAGAGAAAAGTTCAGTCTTAATGCTAAAGTTGTCACTTCGTAAGTTGATCGTATTCTGAGTTAAACGAAGTGGCGGGAGCTGATAGCCCGGTTGTATTCTTTTTCAAGTCTATAGAATCCCTCTGATGAGAAGGGCCGGAGAAGTTCCAGAGTTTCTAGTCAAATTCTATCAACACTGTTATCTTATTGTTCTTTTCTATTAATCTGTCCTACACTCTTTTTCACAGAAATGTGACGTTTGTCCCTGTTTTTGTGTAGCTTA
>JAVJIF010024180.1:0-53732 GCA_038442645.1 Agave tequilana
TCCATCGCTCTAAGTGTAGAGGTGATTGTTATTGTGATTTGTCTCTTGTATAGAGGTGTGTTTGTTGGAAAGAGGAGTTGTATACTCCTAGTTGTATTTACCCAAATCCTCAGTGGAGGTTCCCTGTGTGAGAATCCTGTGTGGACGATTTAGTGAAAATCCTTCTGTGTGAAGGCAGGGACGTAGAGCAGTGGCTCGAACCTCGAAACATATCTTGTTGTTTGCGATTGATACACTATCTCTAACTCTCTCTCTTTATATATTGCATATATGAGTTGGGACTACAAACTTTTCATTAAGTTTTAAGTAGAATAATTAATACTTTTTTAGTCATTGATATGCTTTGAGATTTGTGCTTTGAGTTTAGATCAGGGTTGAGAGCTTATCTTCAGTAATTTTGCCAAAATCATACCAGTAACTATAATAACTTTGCAAAAAAACCCCAACAACACAAGTTACTCTCTCAATCTCGATCTCTCTCTCCCCTCCTTGTCCACCATCTCTCGTCAGACGCCTGCCTCATTCCACTCCACCTGGTGCTACTCCTTCATTGTCCCGCCATTGAGCCTCGATGTCCATCGTCATTCATGAATCCCAATGAAACCCCTTTAGGAGAGCACCTAAAATGGCTCCTTCCACAGCTCGCTATTACCTAGTAGCAAGCTTGACCTTGGGATCATTGATTCCTGGTAGATCCTCTTGCCCGGTAGCGTCTCACTGATAGACTCTGATCAGAAGCCCGCCTCATTCCGCTCCACCTAGTGCTGCTCCATCGTCCTGCCATCGAGCCCCCATGTCCCATCATCATTCATGAATCCAACGAAACCTCCTCTTATGAGCACCTAAAATGGCTTCTTCCACAGCTCGCCATTCCCCAGTAGCAAGCTTGACCTTGGGATCATTGATTCCCAGTGGATCCTCTCTCGCCCGGTAACGTCTCATCGATCGACTCTGATCTGCTGCTTGCTCCACTACCAGAGGCTATCTATCCCGCTGATTTCATGATTTCTATTGTTGAATCCATCCGCAAGGTGGGGTGGTAGATTCGCCAGTGGAGAAGAGGAAGGCGCCGACGGTAAGGGATGGGAAGGATCTTTAGATTTAAGGGTAAGATTGAAGGGAAAGGACAGGAAGGTGTTGGTTCTTGAGTTGGATTCTATTGGTAGCCTAATTAAAGTGTGTAGATCAAGATAATCCGGTAATGAAAGGTTTGGATCATCCATGTAAGGGGTGATTTGGGAGTTCGCACGAAGCTCCAGTGAGCCCGGTGCTCACCAAAATATTTTCCTATATATATGAGTTGGATTACAAACTTTTCATTAAGTTTTAAGTAGAATAGTTAATACTTTTTAACCATTGATATTCTTTGAGATTTGTGCTTTGAGTTCAGATCAGGGTTGAGAGCTAATCTTAGTAATTTTGTCAAAATCATACCAGTAACTGTAACTTTGCAAAAAAAAAAAACCCCAACACAAGTTACTCTCTCAATCTCGATCTCTCTCTCCCCTCCTTGTCCACCATCTCTCGTCAGAAGCCTGCCTCATTCCACTCCACCTGGTGCTCCTTTATCATCCCGCCATTGAGCCTCTACATCCCCTCGTCATTCATGAATCCAATGAAACCCCAGTAACTGTAACTGTAACTTTGCAACAAAAAAAAAAACCAACAACACAAGTTACTCTCTCAATCTTGATCTCTCTCTCCCCTCCTTGTCCACCATCTCTCGTCAGAAGCCTGCCTCATTCCACTCCACCTAGTGCTCCTTCATCGTCCCGCCATTGATCCTCGACGTCCCATCGTCATTCATGAATCCAATGAAACCCCCTCTTAGGAACACCTACAATGGCTCCTTCCACAGCTCGATATTACCCAGTAGTGCAAGCTTGACCTTAGGACCATTGATTCCTGGTAGATCCTCTTGCCCGGTAGCATCTCACTGATCGATTCTGATCAGAAGCCCGCCTCATTCCGCTCCACTTGGTGCTGCTCATCGTCCTACCATCGAGCCCCGATGTCCCATCATCAATCATGAATCCAACGAAACCTCCTCTTATGAGCACCTATAATGGCTTCTTCCACAGCTCGCCATTCTCCAGTAGCAACCTTGACCTTGGGATCATTCATTCATGGTAGATCCTCTCGTCCGATAGCGTCTCATCGATCGACTCTGATCTGCTACTTGCTCCACTACCAGAGGCTATCTATCCCGCTGATTTCAAGATTTCTATTGTTGAATCCATCCGCAAGGTGGTAGATTCGCCAGTGGAGAAGAGGAAGGCGACGACGGTGAGGAGAAGGGAAGGATCTTTGGATTTAAGGGTGAGATTGAAAGGAAAGGACAGGAAGGTGCTGGTTCTTGAGTTGGATTCTAGGGTTTTGTATGAGAAAAGCGAGTACTTTAGATGCTGCTAATGGATTCGAGGAAGAAGGATGAGATTAAGATGGATGGTGTGGAGGATTTGAGGGCATTTCGGGAGGCAATTAAGATGATGTATGACAAGGATTTGATGAGGTGGTTGATGAAGGCTATGGCCAACATGACGTGATGCAGCTAGCTTGGAGACACAACCTTGCAAGGGCGACAAAGGCGACGACTGGAGAGGAGAGTGAGGGCGATTATGGCGATGATCAGAGAGGAGAGAGAGGGCCACAACAAATCTTTGGGGTATTTTTTTTGTCAAGTTATAGATGTTGAGGTATTTTTGGCAAAATTATGAAAGATCAGCTCTCAACCCAGGTCTGATCTCAAAGCACAAATCTCAAAGCATATTAATGCCTAAAAAGTGTTAACTATTCTGTCTAAAACTTAATGGAAAGTTTGTAGTCCAACTATATCTATTCATATTTATAGATACATAAACATACAGTGCAACTGACAAACTCACATATACACACATATATAGTTGCATGCATACACAAATATGAACACACACATATACACACAAATTTAGAGACACACACACACACACATATATATTCACATAGAAAAATACATACACATACACATATATTCATACACACACACACACTCTCATATATAGGCACGTACACATATATTCACATTTATAGTTACATACACACATAGACACGTACACATGTACACACACACATGTAGAGAGAGTGAGATATGCACAAATACATACATGTAAACGTACATATGTATACAAATTTACATATCCATACGTTATGTATGGATAGGTAAATTTGTATACATACATACCACATACGTAATTATACCTACCTACATACATACACACATACATATATTAAAACATACTTACATTGCACACCCATTCAAATAGACACACATACATATGTATGTTTTTATATTATAAATTTATATGTGTGTGTCCCTATAAATACACACATATAGATACATACACATATATTCATTATTCACATACACATGTATATTCACATATATAGATACATACACAGTGTCATATAGACACTGAAATAATGTCTGCATGTGTCATTATATGTGTGTGTTTCTATTTATTTAGGTATTTGTGTATATGTGTAAGTGTCTATATCAGTGTATGTATATGTATACATGAATATATATACATATGCAGATATAGATACTTACACATATACACAAATATATACATAAATAGATACACACACATAATGACACATGCAGACATATTATTTCACAAATACATACATCCATGCTGACATATATACAAACATGCATATCCAAACATAACATACACGGATAAATATAAATCCACGTTATCCTACTAAATTTTGTAAAACAAAAGAATGAGCTTAGAATATAACAAGGTGAAAAAGTATTTAAAGGATTCAAGTATACATACCTTGACTATTTTATAGATGAATGGTTAAGGGTTTAGCTTTGTTTTGTAATCTTTATCTGCAAATAAACAGTAATTTAACTATAACTGTGATGCTTATACATGACAAAAGTTTAATATAAAATATATTAGTTATAAGTGGCAGATAACTAACCTCATGTTTCTGAAATACTTCACGAGAAATCAACCGAATACCCACCTTGAAAACCTGGAAAAGTATATATAAATATGACTTGAAATAATAATAAATAAAATAAACAAACATGTCGAGGCATCAATGTTATCCTTCTAGTCAAGCTAGAGAGTGGCAAAAAAGTTCGAAATTTTCTCCAAGTAACCTGCAGAATTAAATAAAATAACTTAAGAAAATAGTCAACAAGAAGTGTGCAGCACGATCAAGCATACATGCACACAGTGAAAGCAAATTCCTAAAGGTTTTATTCACCCATAATTATAGTCAAAAAGAGAGATTTTGGCATTTGATTTGCTTTCCTCATGAAAATTATAACTGAAAACTTGCTTTTTAGAAGTTTGGAATTGTGTTTGAAGCTGCCTGGCCACTGTAGCTTCAAGTTTTGAATTGTCAGACTTTTCCAGCTGGCCGACTGCCTTGTCCCAAACACCTCTCAGCAAGCAAAGCAATCAGAAAAGCGACCAGGAAAGTGAAGGTCCAGGTGGAAAGGAAAGCTTGTGTTAAAAGTCAAACCTGTAGAGAATCAGCTATAGCAGAAGAAATGAATTTTTCAGTGACAGTGGGTGACTGCTTGAGCTAGAACTGACCCTACAGAAGAGATTTCCTTCTTCAATGCCCTCTCAAGCATTTCAGGCAGATCCTTATTCATACGGTTTCTGGTAAGACTGTTAGCTTCTGCATGCGCTTCTTCTCAGCCTTCTCATGCTTTGTGTTTTCCTCCTGTAAACGAGCCCACAAAGCATTAACACTGGCCTTCATAGCTTTCTCCATCCACTCTCTTCCCTTCTTTATTGACTGGTCCCGCAACCGCCGAACTCATCTGCTTCTGCATTTCCTTTTGCATGCTCATAAGCTGCAAGTGAAATCCATATAAAACCTTGTCAATATACTAACATTAGTATTACTCTTGTTGTTGTTGTTTAGGAGGGAGCGGATGGAACATAGATTATATCACTAAATTTTCAAAACAGGTGAAACAGAAAATTCCATGCAAATAAGAAACACATTGTTTTCTGGATATGGCCCAATTTTTTTAACTTCTACTCTGCAGATTAAATAACAAGGATGCCTTGGCCTACTTTAGTAAACATTGCTCTTTTGCCGAATATGATTCATTTTCTAACTTCTATTTTGTAGATTATAAATGACAGGGAGCTTTACCCTATGAACAATGCAATTTTCTGGATATGATCCAAAATTGTACATGGCAAGTACATGACCATCACTCAACTGGAAGCCACGTGAAGGCAGATCCTGTCAAGACAACATAAGCAAAAGCATAGCAAAGATGCCAGTTATCATATATAATATATAACAAGCTCCTATGCAGCAATCAAACTGGAAAAAGACCGGCGATTACAGTGGCAGGTACACGTGCGGGTGCAGCACATAAAAAGGATTATAATACTTGATCATGGACACTTACACCCCTTACCATGCATGATTGATGAAAATAATTTATTCACAACAAACAAATAATATGTTTTAGTTATACAGACAAGGACAACATAGCATCTATGAACTGCACAAATTAACCACACCTGATTTAGTATATCTTGGATTGAATGAAGTTGAGAGAAAGCTCCATCGGGTGTTGGAAGACCTGTGCTGCTCCCCATATTATCCAAAGAGTCAAGTAGAGTTGAGAGGGCTTAAAGAATGTGAGGAAGGGCCTGATGCTTGAGACTGCAGAGCTTTTTGCATTTTTCCTTCGATTCCTGAAGCAGGTTATGACATTGTCCTGACAGATTCTGTAGCCTTTTCAGGCAGATCTTTTGTGTTCTCCTGAAATTCTTCACCAGCAATAGAAGACTCTTCCAATGTTCCAGGGGCAGAAATATCAACTCCTCTGGGAGATTCATCAACACTGATATCTACATTTCCAAGAAAATTATCTTCATGCATCATGATCTTTAATAATGCAGATGCTGTTGGAAATTATTTTCAAGAAAAGCTCAAATCTCTTAAATAAGTAATAATTATATAAACATCAATTTAGAAACATGTGCCCAAGAATCCTCCAGTATTGGAAAAGGCTTGCATCCTAAAAGCAGTACGCATGATTTCACAGTAATACAATTTATCAATTTCATATGACAAAAGAGACTGTGAAAGGAATGCTAACATTGGCCACAGTTATTAAGTATAAACCAATAGATAGAAACCAGAAGGTTAGCAAGTCCAAGATGTCACACAGTAAAAAGAAAGAAAATCCCATGAGAAATTAACACAAAACAACATAACTGAAAAAGAACTAATTATGCATTTAACATCATCACTAAACCTATGCCCATAGCTGAAGTTATAGATATTGCTGAACACATAATGACAGGCCAGGGTAAAATAACAAGTGATCAGGGAAAGATTTAATATGTTACAGGGAAAATGGCTGGAAGGAATTCATTATGCACTTGTAGTCTAAAGTTATCATCGGATGCATTGTCAAACGAAACTCTAAGATGCTTGAGAGTTGAGACAAAGCTCTCACTGTCTCACATGCATGCATGAGAACAGGAAAAGCCAAAGCCCCCTGTAAGTTCTGGGAGCTTAAAATTTATTTCCCCAACACATAATATTTAGTCTGATTAATCTCAACAACTATAAGGCTTCCATCAACACCTAACTAAACCCAGTAAAGCATCTTAACTGATACTAATAAGTACAATAATGTTAAGGTACCCTACAAAAGCATGTCATCTCCATTTATAAATCTTCCCATGAGATGGTCTGTGCATTCTTTTGTCAATTTCTATTTTAACTAATAACCCTCAGAACTCCAGTCCAAGGTAAACACAACAACGAGCATTATATACAATATGAAAACTTCAAACACTGAAGCCAGTACCTCTAATCCATACATGTCTCTCCAAATCCCAATTCTGAGCTGTTACTTTCACCCACACACAAAGTACAGCAAACAAAGTGCCAATCACACCAAATTCATAAAAAGATGTTAGTTCATAAAAAGCAAAATCACAAAGCAGCACATTTTGATCCCTTTAAAGAGGGATGGGTCAGTTGTTGCACAAATCTTCATCATGATCAGATTAAAACCTTATTGTATTTGAATTAAACCATAGTTTTTATCTGAGTTGGGTGAGAAATTTCATAGGAACTAGATTTGACCAATTTTAAATTAATTAAGGTCTAGATTTGGGTCTTGCTGACCAAATTATAACATAAATTTCTAGCCAGCCTCAGTTTTCGCCTATGTACGACATGGAAATGGATGAAGTTTGTCATCTTTGAACCACAGGAAGCAACATAAGAGTCTTCTCTGAGTACTAAACTAATTAAGTTCTTGTGTTTGACTTCTACTAACAGATGTTGTCGTTAATTGGTTATCCACGATTGACGATAATCTTTGCATTAAAGCAAGCACACCTCCCTGAAGATATATTAATAAGTTGGGACAGTTCAGAAATTTCAAATGGACTGAAAAGATGAGGAAGAAAATTACTTGGTAAAAAGAATAGCAACCATCAACTAAGTTTATTTTTCCTTCTTACCCACACTCCAAACCTTGACAGAATGCCACCCAGTCATAATAACACAAGGGATGAAACAATACGGGGAAGAAAAGGCATCAAACCTGGTAAATACATTATATGCATTATTGCAATAAGACCAGGAAAGGATATAAATGATTGGAGAAGTGTTAACAAATACTAAATAATAGGATTACTCGATAAGTACCTGCTTAGTGTCACCCAACAAGAATTGTTCATTAGATGGTTACCTGCTCAGAACCATGTGCTCCTATTAAAAAAAAAGTTTGTGCTTTAAGTTTTCAAGATCTTATAAATGCAGAAATTACTTATCATAAAATCTGTTACACTTAAATAGCATTATGAGTCATGAAGGCAACAACCAGAGGAGTGGTTTCTACATTCCAAGTAGTCAGAATGAAAAACTTCAGATAAATAAAGCCTCGAAAAACTGTTGAATTGATCCTGAAAGTCTTGGTAAACTACTGCAGGATATTAACTTCAGTTGAAAGCTATTTTGATATTTTGGATCTTCTATCAGCAAATCTTGCACACATCAACAATAAGCAATCTGTAATCTTCCTATGGGCTCTGGTCATATGACTGAAAGATGAGTAGTATCTTTCATTAATCACATTATAAACCCCTAATCTTTCAGACCCTAATTGAAAGAAGAAAAAGAAAAATAGAAAAAAAGGCTTTAATCAACTCGTTGCCTAGGATTCATGTGCGATTGGGAGTGAGATTAATGGGTAATTTCTAAACGGGGCACCTGAAAATCACATGTAACCAAATAGCAAACCACATGCAAATTATTCACAAATAGAACCCTAAACAGTATCTTTCATCAATTAGATCACTATTTGAGACCTAATTAAAAGAAGAAATTAGCAAAATAGAAAAAAGAGGTTTCCTTTTGTACTGACCTAAAATTTGAAATCAAGCCCGCCGCTGTGTTCGACCACCATCACGATCGATCTCCATCATCGCTTCTTGTTGATGCTCGCATCCAACTCCAGAATGGGGTTTTCTTGCAGTGAGATTAATGGGTAATTTCTAAACGGGGCACCTGAAAATCACATGTAACCAAATAGCAAACCACATGCAAATTATTCACAAATAGAACCCTAAACAGTATCTTTCATCAATTAGATCACTATTTGAGACCTAATTAAAAGAAGAAATTAGCAAAATAGAAAAAAGAGGTTTCCTTTTGTACTGACCTAAAATTTGAAATCAAGCCCACCGCTGTGTTCGACCACCATCACGATCGATCTCCATCATCGCTTCTTGTTGATGCTCGCATCCAACTCCAGAATGGGGTTTTCTTGCAGTGAGATTAATGGGTAATTTCTAAACGGGGCACCTGAAAATCACATGTAACCAAATAGCAAACCACATGCAAATTATTCACAAATAGAACCCTAAACAGTATCTTTCATCAATTAGATCACTATTTGAGACCTAATTAAAAGAAGAAATTAGCAAAATAGAAAAAAGAGGTTTCCTTTTGTACTGACCTAAAATTTGAAATCAAGCCCGCCGCTGTGTTCGACCACCATCACGATCGATCTCCATCATCGCTTCTTGTTGATGCTCGCATCCAACTCCAGAATGGGGTTTTCTTGCAGTGAGATTAATAGGTAATTCTAAACGGGGCACCTGAAAATCACATGTAACCAAATAGCAAACCACATGCAAATTATTCACAAATAGAACCCTAAACAGTATCTTTCATCAATTAGATCACTATTTGAGACCTAATTAAAAGAAGAAATTAGCAAAATAGAAAAAAGAGGTTTCCTTTTGTACTGACCTAAAATTTGAAATCAAGCCCACCGCTGTGTTCGAGCACCATCACGATCGATCTCCATCATCGCTTCTTGTTGATGCTCGCATCCAACTCCAGAATGGGGTTTTCTTGCAGTGAGATTAATGGGTAATTTCTAAACGGGGCACCTGAAAATCACATGTAACCAAATAGCAAACCACATGCAAATTATTCACAAATAGAACCCTAAACAGTATCTTTCATCAATTAGATCACTATTTGAGACCTAATTAAAAGAAGAAATTAGCAAAATAGAAAAAAGAGGTTTCTTTTTCACTGACCTAAAATTTGAAATCAAGCCCGCCGCTGTGTTCGACCACCGTCATGATCGATCTCCATCATCGCTTCTTGTTGATGCTCGCATCCAACTCCAGAAGGGGGTTTCCTTCTTGCATTGGGATAGGGTTTTGGGTTCAGGTTTCGGTTTGGAGGAAATGAGAGAAAGGGGAACGGGGAAAGAAAAGGGGGGTTTGGGATCATGGATCGATCCTTACCATCGCTTCATGTTGAAGCTTTCATCCAAATCCAGAGAGGGGTTTCATTCTTGCTTAGAGAGGGTTTGTGTTCGGATTTGGGGTTGAAGAGAATGGGGGGAAAATTGGGTATTTGGGTTTCTTCTCCTTGCTCTCTCCATTCTCACAGAGTGGGGTTTATATAGGGCAATTTTTTTAATGGAGGCATTGACGTGAAGAATTAAGCTAAAAATCTCTACCCAAATCGGATTCGGGGACACAGGAGCGTGTTCAATTTCAAAACGGGGGGCGGTTGAAGCGTAACGGCTAGTTTTGATATTCTGTTTGGCGTTATTTTCACATACGCCCTTATTACGATAATTACATACATTTATCCTTTTCTTCAAAATATTTCCTCATATGACCTCTCCTTTTCAAATTATTACGCCAATATTTCCTTTTGTAAATAGGGAAAAAACAGTTAGTGGAGAACACTAACAAATCAATTCATAGCTAAATTATTTTTTATAATTTACAAGATAACACTAAATTTATTTGTATTGTATTATATTATATGTAATTAAATAGGACAATTGTTTCTTGTGGAAATGACATTGAGATGGATAACTTAAATTATTTTTATGTTGCAAATATTTAGTGAATTACAAATTACTTAATAATCATTAACTTTTTATATTTGAAATATCGGTATTAGCCTGATGCAAGAAGAATTACTGGCGTAATTGCGCAACTTACAAAAGCAAATGATCATCTATGAAAATATACATACTGCAAGGTTAAATAAATAATTTTATAGAAACATAAAGGTATATATGCTAAGAACATTTTTTTTATTCTAGAAGCAAAGGCCTCGCTCGTCTTGGACCTAGAATCTCTCATAATTGACCACGTGTCTTCATCACTAGCCAATCTTGAACCCCTAGGACCTCTAATCTAATTGTGCATGCCAGTGAGAGTAACTCTTAATCATATTCTTGTTCAAATTTATTGTTAGCCTAAGTAGTTCAATTTGTGGCACTTCATGGGTAAGAAAACTCAAAATCATTTAAGTTAAGCTTTCAAGGCACGCAAAATGGCATAGATCATAAAATGGATTTTATATCATTGATCCCAATAGGTAAAGAATATCAACAAGTAATAAAATAAGAATACCTGGCTAAAATTTGAACAGAAAAGAAAAGATGAAAATGTCTACTGAAGTGTAAATCCGTAATTTATGTTTTTTGCTAGGGCAACTGAAGAAGTTAGATATTTGGAAAATTTGCTTTTAGGTCCCCAAGGAGTTTGAGCTATGCCAAAAACTCTCCGGGGTAAAAACGTGTGTTAAAAAGTCTCTCAATACCAGTATTTGCGCTTTTGGATCCCTGTGTACACTGGTTGTATGCACATGGGTCATTGTGGACGGTTAAAAGTCTAAAATACCCCTCTGTCAAATATGTCCCCTGTGTATAATTTTAATAAAGAAAGAGAGAGAGGAGAGAGAGGGGTGGGAGGGAAGAAGAGGAAGAAGAAGAGGAGCAATCTCTGTGAAGATCTGGTGACCCAGTGAGCTTCCTGAATCTCTCTGATCGCAGCGAGCTCCATGAGCCCCGATCCGCCCCCGATCTATGAAGATCGCATTAGCTACGTCGATCTCTGTGAAGATCACAGCAGCTCCAGTGATATTTGCCCGTGAGCCACCACTGAGGCGTCCCCGACCACAGCTTTGTGAGCTCCGGCGAGATTTGTGAACCCTCGATCCGCCCCCGATTCGTGAAGATTGCAGCAGATCCGGCGTGGAGCTCGTCTCCTTTATCAAGGCTCAAGTGAGCTCCTCGTACAAGGCTTGTCTCCCCCAGCTCCTTGTGCAGGGCTCATAGAGGATGAACTGGTGCTCGTCAAGAATTTATTTGGAGTAATTTTTTTGATGAATTTTTTGAGATTTATTTGAAGTTTAGATTAAAATATGATTACTAAGATTTTGAATTGTAATTTTTCTGAGATTTTTTTTAAAATTTAATCAATTTGATGATAATGATCCTGATATTTGTGATTAATTTTTAATCTAAAAAGTGACTAATTTGTGATGAGTTTGCTGAATTTGAGAATATCAATTTGGGGGTGATGAAATTTCTATTTGTAATAAATTTGTGATATAAAAAAGAGAGGACAAAAATTTTTGAATCATACTATCCACTTTTGAGTTTTTCTGTCAACATATCGAATAATTTGTCCACTTTCTTAACTTTCTATCCTCCATTAAAAAGTTGGACAAAAGAGAGTAAGGTGGACATAAAAGGAGAAAGTTGGATAGAAATTAATGAAAGTGGATAGAAAGGTAATAAGGTGGATATAAAAAGAGAAAGTTAGATAAAAATTGACGAAGGTTGACAGGAAGGAAGTAAGGCAGACATAAAAGGAGAAAGTTGACAGAAATTGACGTTGGTGGACAGAAAGAAATTTAGGCGAACATAAAAGGTCTTATTTTATGTCGTGCAGCATAGCGTAGTGAAATTACCTAAATGATCACATGAAGGTGGAGACATTCAAGTGAACTTATACCCCAATACTATATCATATTCCCGATTTGGACAAGCAAAAGGTATCATTCTCCAATATTTTGTCCACCTTAGTATGTTTTTGTCCACTTTTTTGATATTGTGTCCATATTTTTGGGTATATATCCACATTTTGGAATATATGTCCATATTTTGGAATATATGTCTAAATATATGTCCACATTTCGGAGTATATATCAATGTTTTCAAGTAAATGTTCACATTTTCGAAAATATGTGCACCTTATGAATATGTGCCATTTTTGTCTCATTACTATTCAATGTTTATACTTTGGTACTAACTTATGTTTCACACAAATAACCGAGGAGACTCTAAAAATAAGACCTTCAGTAATGAAGAAGCATCGTGGAAGGAATAAGACAAGGCGAATCAACAGTCGATTTGTGACACGCCCGATTGTGTGTAGTAGATGCTAGAAAGATGACAAAATCATCATACTTTCAACGCTATATCCTATTCCCGATTTGGACAAACCAAATGTATCATTCTCCAATATTATGTCCACCTTAGTATATTTCTGTCCACTTTTTTGACATTATGTCTACATTTTCGGGTATATGTCCACATTTTAGAATATATGTCCACATTTCAGAATATATATCTAAATTTGAAATATATATCCACATTTCAGAGTATATGTTTATGTTTCCAAGTAACATTTTTAAAAATATGTCTAACTTACGAAATATATGCCATTTTTGCCTCATTACTATCCAATATTGATACTTTTGTACTAAGTTATAACTCGCACAGGTAACGGAGGGACTCTACAAATAAGATCTCTAGTAATGAAGAAGCGTCGTGGAGGAACAAGATAAGGCAAATCAAGAATCGATTTGTGACGCGCCCGATTGTGTGAAGTAGATGTCAGAAAGATGGACACAATCGTCGTACTTGTAACGCTATATCCTATTCTCAATTTGAACAAGCCAAAAGTATCATTTTCCAATATTCTGTCCATCTTAGCATGATTTCGTCCACTTTTTTGACATTGTGTTCACATTTTCGGGTATATGTCCACATTTTGGAATATTTATCCACATTTAGGAATATATGTCTAAATTTCAGAATATATGTCCACATTTCCGAGTATGTGTCGACATTTCCAAGTAAATGTCCACATTTTTGAAAATATGTCCACCTTATGAAATATATGCCATTTTTTCTCATTACTATCCAATGTTCATACTTTGATACTAACTTATGTCTCGCACAAGTATGGAGGAGACTCTACAAATAAGACCTCTAGTAACGAAAAAACGTCGTGGGAGGAACATGACAAGGTAAATCAACAATCGATTTGTAACACGCCTGATTGTGTACAGTAGATGCCAGAAATTAATAAAAAAGATAAACAAACAAATAAGTGAAAAAATAAGTAAATATTCATATTTTAAATGATTTTTATTTTATAAATAATAGAGGTTAAATGATTTTATAAAACAAGTCATTAATTATTTTTTGTTTTCATTTATTTTTTTCAAAATTTTAAATAATTGTTTTATAATTTTTTTGGTCAAGTTAACTAAATTTTTTGAAGTGGACAAATCACAATTGAAGTGGACAGCAAAACAATTACTTTAAGAATTTTGAATTAAATAGCAAAACAATTAATGCAACTCTCATCAAAAATTTCATAGTACATCACGTGAGCCAATTAAAGAACAAATGATAGCATATTAGTCAATTAAAGTAAGGCAATATGGGAAATACGAATATACACCAAGCCATGTATCTCACAAGGACATGCAAATAAAGGAAATTTGGTCAAACTTTTTGACACAGTTTTTTCTCCAGAGAGTTTCAAACACAAGTCAAACTCCATGGGTACCTAAATGCAATTTTTCCTAGATATTTAACTAAATTGATAATTGACCAACTAATAAAATCTTTATCAATACATAAAAAAATGTCGAATAGATCCAATAACAATTCAGTTTAGCAATTCTTCAATCAAGTAGAGACTTAAAAAGGAGATAATTTTGAGAGAAAAATAATTTGATGAATGCATATGATAAAACAAAATTTCTAGAAAAGTAAAGTAGAAGATAGGAAAATCGTAAGCATTTCTATTGTAAGAAAATTGACAATATTGGAAGAGATTGTTGGCAAAAAAAACATTCCACTAAAAGCAACTATAGATAGCAAAAAACTTGAGCATGTAGGAAAAAATATTGGTATAAAATAGAAGTCAACTAAATTATCTTGCAAGTATTTTTGATAGAAGAGGAAAACGTTAATTAGCTTTTGCTCCTTTTTGCTAATGATGAAATTAAGAAAATTTATAGTATTTGAATAATGGTTATAGTGATAACACAACATGTGACAAAAGTTCATAAAATTGAAGAAAATTATAGTATAAATTAATATGATCAGTCGCTGATATTGCACATTCATTGTCACATTCTCATACTCATTATATAATAAACTCTGCTTTTAATCCTAATTATTGTCTAATTTATATGCAGGCCCATTGCTAAAGGAGAGGGAAGAGAAATGATCCAAAAAGCCCATCAAAATTCTGATTTAATTCAGAATTAATTTGAAATCAGAAAATAAGGGCAAATCAGATTGGTTGAAAATCAATTAAAACAAATCTCTACAAATCAATTGGTTAAAGCTAAAGATCAAAGGCCGTTTCGTCAAATTCAGGAGTTGAAACGGAAAATTCAGAACTAGATAAAGCGAAATCATCAAAACCAGGAGATGTACCCCCCTGGGAGTGGCCATCTGGCCACACCCAAGCCGCGAAAACGCGACCAAAGCTGCGTTTCCGTGGCTGTTTTGATTCTGTTGAGGGAGCGTTTGCTCCCCTATCTTCGTACACTCCTCCCTGTTGGGTTTTGCCTATAAATATTAGGTTTTTCAGAGCGTACTGGGAACGATCAAGCAGAGAGTAGATTTTAAACTATTCTGTAGTATATAAATTAGGTTTTTAATTTTCTTTTATGTAATTTTTATTTTCTTTATATAACTGAGAGGAGAGGAGGCTTTCATGGAGGAATGAGAACAAGTTTGTACTGAGGGTGACATCGGTGCAAGTAATCTTTTCTTTCATTGTTATTTGAATCGAATCGAAGTTTTCTTTTCTTTTCTATTCATGTTTTTGTTTGCTTCCCTCTTCTGTGTTTGTGAATCCAAATGAATCTGATAGCCTCGAAGTTGCCTTGCCCTTGCAAGTGCCGTTGATGGTTTATGGTGATGGATATCCATTTCTATGGTAGTGTAGCTTGCCCCATCATTTCATAGTGTAAATCAGAAATGGGGAAGATCCTATTTATCATACTTCGTTCACCTTCAAACAAAGGTACATCGTCGATACAGGTCAAAGGTAAGCAGGCGCTGAAGAGGTAAGTAAGTTTTTTAGGTTTTATTTCTTTTAATTCTTTAGTTTAGATCACCAACACCATCAACACCCAACTCTTTTATCACTCTTTTCAATTTCTTTGTATATATCTATTTTCTATTTTCTCAACCTTCTCAATCTACCACTTTCTTATTAACTTAACTATAACTCTATTTTTCCTTTTCTTTAAAGAACTAAAAGAAGACCTTTAACCATTGAATGTAACTTAAAAGAGAACTTGCTAAAAAAGCTTCCATCGCTAGTCCCTCCTTGTGGATCATGACCCACATAGCCACTTGCTATTACGGTAGTATTGAGTACTTGCACTCTTTATTCTAAGTTCTGAAATTCTGTATTTTTGTGTGTAGGTAAAAACTCAATCAAATTTTGGCGTCGTTACCGGGGAGGGACGGTAAGTTATTCTCTTTTTAGATTTATATTTTTGGTTAACTTTCTTCTTTGTTCTTGATGTACACAGGTTTAACAATAACGAAATTTTTACTACAGTGGACATATAAGTGGCCCTGAACTCTGCTCAAGAAAGCAGAGCCTAGTGGCCCTCAGATTTGCTACATTCCAGTGGCAAACTGAGTGAACTACTAACCTGTATTTTTATATGTTGGTTGAATTGCAAAGCTAAAATTCTGTAGCAGTTTATTTTCTTATTTGTCTCACTGTAAATACTTTCTAACCTCAACAATAAAATGATGTTTGTTAAATGCTAAAAATGGTTTAGACTTTACATTTAGGCACGTGTGTAATTCGTTTACATTTTACATTACTGTTGAAGAGTGCTAGAGCAAAAGGTATGTATGCGTAGCATATACTTTAGGAAACATTCTTGGGTGATATTTGCTTGTGAATATTACTTTTCTATATCTTGCACACTTTTCACAATCAATCTTAAGGGCTTGTCCTATAAATAAGATAAGGTGAGAAAGTCATTACCCTCCCTTAGCCCACAAACCATCTCCTTACTCACTAACCAGTCTAACTAAAACTATGTAGACATTGGCCCTAGGGATATCTCGGACTCATATAGGAGACTGACCTAAGGGAGAAGTTGAATTGAATTTGACTCTTGCCAAATCGGGGTTTGGCATAATTAGGCCCGTTGCCTAGGCACAGATACCTCCCACCGATCTTGCCCCTACCTGGCCGATTAACTTGTGTTCAGATTCGACAATATACCCCCCGTGGACGGTCTAACCAGTTAGGAGTCGTCTAGGTCTAAGGTCTACCCTAACTTAGGTTAGATTTTTTTTTTATTTGTTTGCTTATTTGTTTTGTTTTTCTTTGTTTGTGTTTGACATTTCTTGAGTGATATGGCTTATATTAATAATTTTTTCAATTTTAATGGTATTCTATGTTACACCCTGACCTCTTTTTCGGATATTACCAACCCTGTATATCATGACTTTAACCAATTTAGTGTGCTGGATTGGTCTTATTCGATTCCATATAACCCATGTCCCCAATCTTATGACTATAATTTCAAAAATAATTTCAACTCTTCACAGAGTCAATGTGGATTCACCTCCCCCGACTCCAATTTTTAACCAACTTGTCCTCCTATCCACCTTGTCCACAATATTCACAATATTCATTCCCTGATTATGCTTCCTATACACCTTTTCTAGACCAACCCATTGAAGAAAAATTTGAGTTAGAAAAGAGTATAGAAGCCATGCAGGAGGTCGAACGAAAACTTCAGGCCTCCCCAATACCACAATATTTCCAAGATTCATACTCAGTTCCACCAGTTCAAAATAAAAAACCATCAATCTTGGAAATGAGTATGCGTGAGTCCGCGCAACAATCACAAAATCTGATGGACTCATGATTTCACCACAAATTCCAAAACAAAACTTCATCTTTTCAAGTCCAGTCGAAACAAAATGATGAACCAATCGACTACGAAAAGCTGCTTGAAGCCATGACTCAGGCTCAAATCACTCATAATCACGACATAGATATAATGGTCAAAACTCTCCATTCTCACTGTTTGACCATTCCTGATGTCACTAACCATTGTGTTAGAGCCAAAGAATCATGTTGTTTTAGAAAACAAGATTCCATTTCAGCACACACATTTGAACTTGCCCAAACTCTAAATTTTAAAAATCACATTAACATTTTCGAAAATTATCCCTTTCCTGAAATTGAACTTGAGAATGAATATGATCATGAACCTCAACTTGGTAATTCAATTTTATTTCCTGATTCAATTATAACTCCGGTGTCTTCACCTGATTCAATCTTTTTCCAAAGTCCACATTGGATCCTGTGCCTGTCCATCAAGAAATTGAATCACCAATCTTTTATGATCATCATATTGAACTTGACCAATTTCATACTTTTGAAAGTCCTATTGACAAATTGGTAAGTTCTCATTTTTACGAAATTGAACTCAATGAGGAATGTGACCTTGAGTCTCAAATTTGTCATCGAGTTCAAATTTCTGAGTCAATATTGACTCCTGTTTTGCTACCTGATTTGAGCAATATTTTAGAGTCAGTTTTGATTCACATACCTGTCATTCTTAAAGTTGAATCACCAATCTTAAAAAGTCACATTCCATTGTGGGAAAATGAATGTGGACTTGAGTTTCAACTTCTTGATTTGGACCCATTTTCTGAACAAATTTTGACTCCTGAACCTTTCTTGACTCTAGTCATTTTCCTGAGTCGATTGTAATTCATGCCCTTACTAATTCCAGATCAATCATTCCATCTTTTCATACTTCATTTTGGGACAGAGGTGTTGATAATAATGACTCTGAAATTAGTTTGAAAACTTGAAAATTAGATGGGGTAAAATTCTTAATAAAAATCATTCATGTATACATCATTTTAGTGGGTTATAATAGAGAGGTTTCGGGTGGGTTCCTCCGAACTCCACGCAAATTAGATTGGGCCGTATTTCGTGGACCAATCAGACCACCACCGGAACCACCACCTTAAAGTAATATTTTCCTTCCCTTTCTTTTTTTTCATGCATCTATGCATTAATTCATACATTAAGAATAATGCATGAGATAGGTGTGGGGGAGGGTTCTAACATAACTTAGGTTTTCTTTTTATTATTAAAAAATTATTATTATCATTTTCTTTACTTTAAAAAAACTTTTTGAAAATAGAAATAATATTTTGACATATTTTTTGTAAGAAATTTTAAGGAATAGGAGAATCATAATTAGGATTTCTTATACTTGGTCAAAATAAGATTATTTGTTTGATTTTTAAGGTTAGGAAGAAAATTTGTGAAAGTAATTTAGTCTTGATCTTTATCTTGATAATATATGCATATACACTTACACACTTAGGGTTCAAAAACAAAGATTCTTATGACTTATTTAAAAAAAGAAAAAGTAATATATATATATATATATATATATATATATATTATATATATATATATATATATATATATATATATATATATATATATATATATATATATATATATATATCCTCTGATTAAGCTGGGTATTGTGCCTCATAAAGCATAAGTATTCACACCTAAGGCGGTTCATATAATAAAATCCTTAGTTTTGTGGCCTTATTTGCTCGAGTCCTTAAGTTCTTGGGGGTGTCTTCTCACCCGGTGCCCTAAAACTGTTTGGTTTGGGAGTCACCGATTAAAGGCTCGTTACATGGGCTGATTAGAAAGCCTAATAGAACTAAGAAATAATACAACCAAATAAATAAATAAATAAAGAAGACACAAGAGTTAGAGTTAAAGAAACCTTAGTCAAATTTCACGGTCACGAAGGTGCATATGACTTAGGGTAAAGTAATAGACTAGATGAGAAGTACAATTTGACTCCTTACTTTGATTGGTAACAAATTTTTGAATAGAGACTAAGTTTAGGAATGAAAATTTGGTTTTCCTATAACTTATAAATTACTTAATTCTTGCAATAATATTTCAAATATTTTTTCTTTCAAAATGTGTTTTCAAAATACTAACATTTTTCTCTTTCTTTATGGATTTTGTGGGTGCAATCCACTGAAAACCCTCACGAGACAAAACTAGGGGAAACCTAGAGGTTTAACGGTTTGTTGCATATGCTCAGTGCAATCGCGTGACCTGCGAAAGTGGTCCAATAATTTTTGGTTTAGTTTTGTTGTTTTGCTCGAGGACGAGCAAAAGATAAGTATGAGGGTGTGATCGGTCGCTGATATTGCACATTTATTGTCATATTCTCATACTTATTATATAATAATCTCTGCTTTTAATCCTAATTATTATCTAATTTATATGCAGGCCAATTGCTAAAGGAAAGGGAAGAGAAACAAGCCCAAAAGCCCATCAAAATTCTGATTTAATTCAGAATTAATTTAAAATTAGAAAATCAGGGCAAATCAGATCGGTTGAAAATCAGTTAAAACAAATCTCTACAAATCAATTGGTTAAAGCCAAAGATCAAAGGCCGTTTCGTCAAATCCAGGAGCTGAAACGGGAAATCCAAAACTAGATAAAGGGAAATCATCAAAGTCAGGAGCTGTACCCCTCGGGTGTGGCCACCTAGCCACACCCAGGCAGCCGCGTTTCCGTGACTGTTTTGATTCTGTTGGGGGAGCGTTTGCTCCCCTATCTTCGTACACTCCTCCCCGTTGGGTTTTGCCTATAAATATTAGGTTTTTCAGAGCGTACTGGGAACGATCAAGTAGAGAGTAGATTTTAGACTATTCTATAGTATATAACTTAGGTTTTTAGTTTTCTTTTATGTAATTTTTATTTTCTTTATGTAACTGAGAGGAGAGGAGACTTTCATGGAGGAATGAGAACAAGCTTGTACTGAGGGTGACATCAGTACCAGTAATCTTTTCTTTCATTGTTATTTGAATAGAACCAAAGTTTTCTTTTCTTTTTTATTCTTGTTTTTGTTTGCTTCCCTCTTCTATGTTTGTGGACCCAAATGAATCTAATAGCCTCGAAGTTGCCTTGCCCTTGCAAGTGCCGTTGATGGCTTATGGTGATGGATGTCCATTTCTATGATAGTGTAGCTTGCCCCGTCATTTCATAGTGTAAATCGAGAATGGAGAAGATCCCATTTGTCATACTTCGTTCGCCTTCAAACAAAAGTACATCGTCGATACGGGTCAAAGGTAAGCAGGCGCTGAAGAGGTAAGTAAGTTTTTTAGATTTTATTTCTTTTAATTCTTTAGTTTAGATCACCAACACCATCAACACCCAACTCTTTTATCACTCTTTTCAATTTCTTTGTATATATACATTTTCTATTTTCTCCACCTTCTCAATCTACCACTTTCTTATTAACTTAACAGTAACTCTATTTTTCCTTTTCTTTAAAAGAACTAAAAGAAGACCAAACTTAAAAGAGAACTTGCTAAAAAAAGCTTCCATCACTAGTCCCTCCTTATGGATCACGACCGCATAGCCACTTGCTATTGTGGTAGTATTGAGTACTTGCACTCTTTATTCTAAGTTCTGAACTCTGTATTTTTGTGTGTAGGTAAAAACTCAATCATAATACTCCAGATATTCGAACAGTTAAAAATGGAGGAAAACTTGTGATTTTGCATAAAACTAATTCGTAGGAACAAGCGAACTCTGACAAAAAAAATTTAAAAATTTTGTGATATGAAGCAGTGTATGCGTGAGTCAGAAATCAGTGATAGAACAAAACTTCGCTATGTTTTAACAACAAAACGATCTTGGGTAAGAAAATAGCTAAAACCAATAATGAGACAGATGGATGTAACAAACGTGCAAGAGCAGTTGTACCGATCTTAATCTAAAATAAACTGATGCAAATACTAGTTATGATGGCAAAAGCTTGTAAAAGCATATGATCAGTTGTAGTGATCAGTTCCGACCTCCTCGAGATCAAGCCACGTATACATTCAACACCAAATAGGCGAGCGACACGTGGCTACTTCCAGAACCTCCGACCGGGAATGCCCATTCAATTCAAACCACCCCTAACAACTTATATAGTTTGAAGGAAGAGATAAAATCAGTTGTTAGGATCTCTATCTTAAGCTAAATCTCTATTTAAACTGGACAGTTATAGCTCGCGAGCAGATCAACTATATCAACAGTTGGACATAAAGAATCAGATAAAGATGGACTCTTGTCCACCTCATTCAAATCTGGGTGGTCGATTTAACCGCCTCTAAGATAAGGGATTAAGTGTTCAAACTAAGTAAGACTCCTTAGCCTTATTAAAAGACATGACTTGTATATATAGAAAAACCCTTCCAATAAAAAAGGGATTGGAATCTAGAAACCCGAGCTTACTAGAGAATCCCCACCTGTAATCGCCATTGACATAGTGGAATGTCTCTC
The DNA here is from genome assembly GCA_038442645.1 of Agave tequilana. Classification (NCBI taxonomy): domain Eukaryota; kingdom Viridiplantae; phylum Streptophyta; class Magnoliopsida; order Asparagales; family Asparagaceae; genus Agave; species Agave tequilana. The sequence goes on from JAVJIF010024180.1 coordinate 22,026, forward strand.
TCTGTGGTTTTCTCCAAATTGGGTTTTCACGTAATTCTCTATGCTTGCATTGGTTTTTCTGTGATTTAATTTTACTTCCTCCATTATTTTGGTGTGTGAACTAATTCCTTAGAAAATAACTCACAGCATTTGGTACTTTTATTGAGAGCTTCTGAATCCTTACTCAGGATCTTTCCCTATCCAATATCCTAACTCTTCCTTTAAATAGCCTCACACGATTGATATGGTTCCATCATGGAGGAACATCACCCAGGCTACGGCTATGGTCCCTGCTGCTCTGAAAGGAAAGAAGGCAATTATCGAAGCGCCTGGCCTTGGTTCGTTGGTCTATTCTATCTGACGACCACATCTCCGACACTGGGGATTCTTATTCAAATACTGCACCGCCACGTGGGATGCAAGCAGCCGAACCTATCCCAGCCCGACGGTGAGCAACTTCTCGAGATTCTTTCCACTCTGCAGGAGCAGATGGAGGACCAGCAAACAGAGATGATTCGAAAGGCGGCCGCTCAGACGCAACAACCCATATCCAAACACGACTGCTCAGACAAATCAGGATGCTGCGAAAGTCGCGAAGGAAATGCACGAACTCCCCAGCACCATCACGTACCTAGGAATCCGTGCACTCCACCATAAACTCGAGGCGCAACCAATCGATGACTTATGATGATGAGGATTCCAAGGACTTAGAGCATTCCTGAACCTCGAAGTACCTTCACATCGAGGACATCGCAAATCTGGTCAAGAAGCGGCTCAACCAAATGAGCCAGAAATTTCTGAAAGGGATGGAATACATCGGGTGAAGACCCTCTGACTCACCAGCATCAAGGGAAATCACCATGCTCCGCTTCCTGAAGAAGTTCATGATTTCGACCTTCGACCACTATTCGGGAACCTTTGATCCCCTCCTGCACCTCCGCCAGTACCAAGACAAAATGGCGGTTTATGCTCACGATGACCTTCTCCTCTGTCGAGCATTCTCGTCCAGCCTCAAGGGAATCATCTACCACTGGTTTTACTTACCCCCGAAGAGTTCACTCTGGAACTTTCATGACATGACTGACGCATTTTACAATCAGTTTGCTTCTCGGAGGGAATTTCAGAGAAACAACAATCATCTCCTCACGGTCAAGATGAAATTGGGAGAAAGTCTGAAGAATTATGTTAACTACTTCCAGAGCCAGCCGTGGTATACAATTAGAATGAGGACGTAGCTGCTGCTGCCTTCATCAGTGGGCTGCAAGTCACCCACCTCTTCTACAACCATCTGGTGAAGAACGACGTTACCAAAACGAGAGATATCCTTGTCCGGGCATAGAAATACATCCAGATAGAAGAGACAACGTGGGCCACATCTAGTTGTCCCCGAGATAAGGTGTAACGCCCCGATCCGGCGGGTACGGAGACGTTACTGCGATGTATATACGCAGGTCGAAAATACCCTCACGTATATACGCTAAGCATCAGTACAAGCAAGAATCAGAGTATGGAAGAACGTGGTGCATTATACATTCCAACATATGAGTACAATTACAAAGTTATCACCAGATGTAACATAATATTACATGAATATTACATCATGATATGCGCAATTGCGAGAATATAAAGAGATATTCAAGTATGAACAGTACAAATGGAGGCTCAGAGTCATAACAGGAAAATTCTAGAGCCGAGCAGGGGGCCTGGAAGGATGGGGCTCTGGACGGTCTGCTGGGGATCCACGCTTCAGCTGCGCCACTCTGATCAGCAACTGGGAGAATCCACACGCTTCAAACTCCAAAACCTAAACATGAGAATCCAGAGGAGTCAGAACTCCCCGATGAGTGGCGATACGAAATCCAGATGGCGTACTGAGATAAGCACATGTGTATCGATAAATCTAAGTCATAAATATGCATTGTAAATTGTGTCATGAGCACTAGCATGCAGGAGCAAGTAGAGAGACATAATTGATATCAAGCTCGAAACATGTATGATATAAGGTGATAAGAGCAGGTAACGAGGCGATGAATAAAGTAGACAAGGCAACACTAGATATCTCCTAAACTAACATAAAACTGATAAAACTGAATAAAACCGATTACGAGCAAAACCGATCGTACAGGCTTAGGTCACGGCTCCATGAGACTAGTACATCGAAGGAATAATCCAAATAAGAAAACCCTCATCTATATACCTTTATCCCATGTCACCGTAATCCAAGCGCATACAACCCGAGTTACAAAACAACACGACAAATTGTATAATAGCATCTTATTATAATTGGGGTCGTCTAAGCTGTAAGCTTCAGTATGCGTCCTATTCCACATACTTTCACTTACAATTTATAGAGCAAGTTATTTGAAAACTGATGAAATTCGACGAATCATGTTTAGGATGGGCCTCGTAAATGCCCGGGACAACGGTCCAGGAGTATCCGGTGCTGAGCCGGAACGTACCGCTAGGTACCGGGACTTATTACGCCCGAATAGGAATAAAGTATCGCAGATCCCATAAAAATAGGTCTATGGCGTGTGTACCTGGCAGGAATAAACAGGTGCCAGCACATCCCACGGAATCCCTGGTGGCCGCCAGGTGATCCCTCAAGTATGTGGCCACGCGTGACTCGATAAGACCACCATGAACATGATTATTTAGGACCCATCAGTTTCCCCCAAACCGGCTGCAAGTTGTCTTATAATAATTTATTATTCAATTATCAATTTACGGGAATAGCAGGAGCAGGACATGATCAAGAATTCAGGAGTACATGAGTACATGTATAACAGAAGTACATGTCACTGTATATAATACAGGATAACATGTACAAGATTCCCGTAAATGTGATAATCACAGGTCAAGTATTAATATGACGGGAGGCAGGTGATAAGTCATGTCATAACAAGGAGCAAGTGTTAAGTAATAGCAAATCGGGTGTCAAGTGATGACACATCAGTTGTCAAGTGATACAGACAGGTGTCAGGTATTAGCATGTAGATGATAAATATCAAGTAATAGCATGTCAAGTGTTAACATATCAAGTATGTACTTGGCAAGTGATAGAGTAATAGCTAAGCACAATCAAGCAGAGCTGAGCAAGCTGGAGAGAAGCTAATGTACAACACTAAATGCTATCACGCTCGGCGTGGTTACCGCTCGCAATGTAGCTAGACACACGTGTCGCAGCAAGCATATGAATGCCATATTACCGCTCACGGGGAAGCCATGCTTACAGGATAACTACACTCGAACGGAGTAAGTAGTGAAGTGTTGACGCTAGGTCCGCCTACCAGGTGTAACATAGAGAAAGTCCAGAGGACTTTAAACCTCAAACGTTGTACCCAGAGGTTAGGCCCGAAGGTAAGGGTACCTGCAGAAAGTGTTAGTTCCAAACAACACAAATTGTGAATAATACAAGCCGGCCCGATGAAAGGGGAAGTCAAAAGGAAAGCGAGAACACTCGCCTAAATCTTTAGAAAACACAGTAAAATCCTCAATCTCTGGAATCCAGGAAACCAACGTGCAAACGTGTTCCAATAAAAAGGAGGAGAGAGAATGAACCAGGAGGAGGGAGAATGGAGACACGGGAGTCACAGACGCGGGAGTCGCATCGCGTAGATGCCACAAACGCAGGGTTCGAGACCTACGTTTAGGCCATAAAATGAGAAGAACGCAGACGCAGGCTTGAGCTCCGTGTCGCATTGATACAAGAGCGCGAAGGTCGCGTTAAATAATTACTTGGAGCAGGGGGTAAACTCCGCGTCTAGCAATCACACAATAAGAGAAAGAGAGACACAGGGAGATGTGAGAGACGCAGGGAAGGAGGGAGCCAGAGACACGAGGATGAGGGAGAGAAAGGGACGCAGGGAAGGAAAGAAAAGGAAAAGGAAAGAAAAGAAAGAAGGAAGGAAAGAAAGAAGGAAAGAAAGGAAAGGAAAGAAAGAAGGGAGAAGGGGGATGGCCGGCCAGGCTTCGCCGGTGACGACCGGAGGTGGCCGGAGACAGGAGGCCAAAGCCCCAAGCCCAAGCCATCTATAGGGTGCAAGTGTAGTTGAAATGGTGAAAATGGAGTTTTAGAAAAGGGGTTTCGGAGAACGAAGCTATAGCTCGTTGGAAAGAGTGCGACGAGAAAAGGAAGGTGGCATGGTTGTTGGTGGCCAAGGTGGTGTAGGTGGTGGTGGAGATGGTGGAGAAGGTGGTGGTGGAAGTGGGTTTCTTGTGGAAAAAGAAGAAGAAGAAGGTGTTGGTGGTGGTGTTGGATATATGGTTGTTGTTGGAATGGAGGAGGAGATGGAGGAGAGAATGGTGGCAGAGTTAGTGGAGATGTGGGGGTGGAGGGGGGTGGCCGGCCAAGGCATGGCCCATGGCTGCGTTTTGGGTGCTGTTGGTTGGCTGGAAATGAAGAAGGAAAGGAAAAATGAAAGAGAGAAAGAAAGGTGGTGTATATATAAAGGGATTTGGAGATATTACAGGTTTGCCATCACACTAAATGAGACCTGCGTCTCATTCAAAAAATGGGCTACGTCTCATTAAACTCAAACTCACATCTAGCAATTGTCCAAATGCGAGGATGAAACTTGCGTCCAGAGAAAAACACGAATGTTGCGTTTAACAGAAAGGACAAAAGTCATGATGACTTGATCAGAGTTGATCTGAAGGGCATTAAATGCAGATAGAAATGGAATCTCTGCATTAAAGACTAAATCCGCGTCTGGTGAGACTTGCGTCTAAGAGGAGAGAGAAAATAACGAAATATAATATAATATTTAGATAAATTCCGGTATCTGGGAAAACACTAAAACTCCGAAAAGCCTGAAAAATGAAGTAACGCGGAAAGCTTTCCAAAACTTTTTAAAAATAATAAATATTATTTTAAGATGTTTGATGAAATTAGTTTTCAGAAATTCAATCCTATTTTCAAAATAAAAATCCTGAAGTCAACCGTTAATACTGATGTACGCCGGGTCAGCTGGATTTTGATAAATTCTAAAAAATCTTAGAAAGCACATTTGGATAGAAAATATGATTTTAAGAAATAATGTGAAGTCATTCTAGAATTTCAACTCCGTTTGTAAATTAAAAAATCTGAGAATCGGTCAGCGGTACTGGTCGACACCGGTTTTGAAGATTTCCAATTTAATTCAGGAAAATTCTAGAAAACTATAGAAATGTAAAATATTAGAAAACGATGTTTGAAACTAAAATCGGTCAAATCCGAATACCAGAAAGACTAAATCGAGCAATATTCTAGGATCGGGTCCCCAGTTCAGATTAGGGCTCACTCCGAGTCCACGAATCCAGATCCACGGCAAAACGTTCATATAAATAATTCATAATACAAAACAAATATAGGAAGTAAATCGAAAAAATATGATCGAGAAATCTGAATAGCAACTAAGTACGTATTCCGGGAGCGGGGTGTTACACAAGGGCTCAAAGTTGAGAAGCCAAAGTAACACCCCCCCCCCCCCGAGGACGAATCAAGGCCACAATGCTTTCGCTGTCTGCAAGCTAGCCAGGCTTGCTAATGAATCCAGTAAGGGAAATGAAGCAGAGCCTGATTTTGTCCCATTTAGGGTACCGATCGATAACATCTTTAGCGCCATCAAAGACCAGCCTTGGGTCAGGTGCCCAACCAGACCTCTCTCACCGAATTTGAAAAGGACTGGGATCTAGAGACTATTGTACCTTCCATGAAGGGAGGGATCACCTTACAGTAAACTGTCGAACCCTTCGACGGTATCCTTAAGACCTGAACGATGAAGGATACCTCCGAGAGTCTACCCTAGCCCTGGTTACCCTCGAAGATTAGAGTACAAAGGCAGCCTGAAACCACAGACGAACCCGGGCAGCACCTTCGTCTAATATAGGGAGGTGAACGTCATTTTCAGAAACTCCCTGATAGAAGGCACCACTACCAACAAGAGAATATCTACGTCAATGAAGCCTGGAGGGATAACTATCCGGCAATAGTGACTAGCCCTCTTACATCTCCCAACAGGCCAGTCTCTTTCTCAGAAGAAGATGCTTATTCCGTGTTCAAGCATAATGATGCCTTGGTCGTGACGATACATATCAGCTGCTACAAAGTATCAAAGATCTTGGTGGATGGTAGAAGTAGTGTCAACATCCTGTACGATCATGCTCTAGATCGAATGAGGATACCCCCGATCTGGTCCTAAAGTTGATTAACCCCCAGACCCAGTCACTCTTCTATTATTTCGACACGAACAAAGCCTATTCCCTCGGCACAGTCGAGTTCTCACTCTACGTGGATCCTTTTAATGTCATCACATAGTTTTTTATCCTTGACGTCCAATCCCCATACAACGCGATCCTAGGGAGGCCGTGGATCCACATGATGAGAGGGATCCCGTCCACCCATCATCAACTACTGAAATACTGACGCCATCTAGAATGGCTAACATAGTCAAGTGATGGCTAGGATGGTAGCGGTAGTAGCCCGAAAGAGGTCAGGATGGGTACAAAAGACCTCCCAAGCAAGCCCTAATGAAGACTCTCCTGTGGACAAGAAATAGAAGATGATTTCTTGTCAATAGCAATAACAGTATGGAAAGTCGAGATCCTGACTCATCCACCGAGTAGCAGGATTGAGGAGGAGCTAAGTCATTCAGTGTGGACCCACATCACCCAGAGCGGATACTTTGAATTGGCTCAAACCTGCACCCTCAAAAAAGACTGTTGGCCCAAAGGCCCATCACTCTAGTTTTGATGATGATTAACTCATGTAGTTATAGTTTACTAATGATCTTGTGTTTATATAGCTTCAGTTATTAATCAGGATCTTAGTAGGTGTTTAGCTTCAACAAAAGAGTTTTGAAGCTAACTGTGTTGATTCAAGACCTTGCGTATCAGGATCGCATCTAACACTCGGTTGGAATCAAGCTCGTTGGACCGTGTTTGGATCGGGTCGTCTTGAAGATGAGGATTGACAAGAAGACTTCAGTTTGTTTAGATCTTGTATAAAGATAGATAGTGTTGATATGCTCAATTTCACACACACATACACAAGTTCAATAAGTTTGGTTTTCGGTTTAACCGGTTTTTGGATTTCGAATATACATATATATGGTTTTCATGAATAGATAGAATCAAAATAAGTTTACATGGTTTAATGTATATTGGATTTGATCTATATACATCTGTGCTTTACATATTTGGAAAAACTTATTTTGATGATCCTATTCATGTGTTTGGAGTTTTGTAATTAACAAAACTTATTTTTTGATTCATGTCAAAAATATAGATATATCTCTTACATGTGTATTGGATTCTATCCATACACAATATGCTTCAAATGTGTTTAAATATCATGTTTTTATATTTATACAAGTTTTGGAGAAAACGGATTTTCAGTTCAAAAATTCAAGTTTTGAAAATATGATTATTGTTTAAGGCCAAATATTTTATATCACAAAATAGTTTAAATAGTTTATAATATGTGTTGATTTTTTGTCACACATGTTTGTTATTCAAATATCTTATAAGAACTTTTTTTTGTGAATTTTATAAGATTTTATGGGATTTTATTGGAGTTAAAATACCTATGTTTCAAGTTCTGAAATAGTAGCCAGAACTGCTGCGGTCGACCGGAAGGTCAACTAGACTAGTGGTCGGTCGATCGGACCGGTCGACCAATGTGCACGAAACGTGCACAAGGACCAACCTACAAGGCCGGTCGACCGACTGTAAGTACCCCACTCTCGGGTACTGCCGGTCGATCGACAGCCTAAGCCTAGTCGACCGGGCGGTCGACCGGAGCGCCAACGGTCAGTTTGACCGTTGGCCCAATCGACTGGCCGGTCGATCGGAGAGTCATTTCTGACCTTTCAGGCTGCCAATGGCTCTTTTCTTTTGGGGCCTATATAAAGGGGTCCTCTTGGGCTGTTTTGATTATGTTTTTAGAGAGCAAATTTTCCCATCTATACAAGAATTTAGCAGCAAGTTTTTGAAGAGTTTTTGTGCCAAAAAGATTTATCTTTTATTTGTTTTCAAGGGTTATAAAAATCAAGGAAAAATAGAGTATTTGGGTAATTGTTTTGATCTTCATTTTTATTTCATTCTAGTATTTTTCTCAAGTATTCTTCTTTGCGATTTGTTTTCCGAACACCTTGTTTTCTCACACTTGAGCTATCATCTCTATCCTATCTATATGATCTTGTTTTTGTGGAAAATATTATTTGTGGGCTATTGAGATCACCAAGAGTTGTTTGTGGTCTATTGTGATCACCAAGTTGTAATCTTTCCTTTGCTTTGGTTTTGTACCTATCCCTCTAGTGTAGAGGTGGTTGTGTTGAAGAGAGGAGTTGTATACTCCAACTTTGTAATTGCAAATTCTTTGGTAGAGGTTCCCTTTGTGGGAGGTCCTGTGTGGACGTAGTGAAAATCCTTCTATGTGAAGGCACGGACATAGATCAGTAGCTCGAACCTCGAAACATATCTTGGTGTTTGCGTTTGATCTACTATCTCTAAACTCTATCTCTCTTATATCTTGCATTGCTTTATATTATTCACATCTCTTACATGCTTGGTATTGTTTGTGTACCCATACTTGTGTTGACCAAGAGAGCTTCATATAGCACCTCAACTCTTATTTAGAGGAATCTAGAGGAGATAGTCAGAGCCCGTCACTAGGAATTCGGATACGGTTACACATAGTGTGTTGCATTAGGTTTTAATTCCACATCATTTGTCATTAGATTAGTTACTACACCTATTCACCCCCCCTCTAGGTGTATTTTCAATTGGTATCAGAGTCTACGCTCCTGATATTAGGTTTAACCACCTAGGAGTGAGATCTTGCTTGCTGATCTAGATTTGCATTTGCACACATATTGTTTATACACTCATGGATCACCTTGCCCCTCCCATGTTTGATGTTTCTAATGTCGATATATAAAAGATTAGGATGAGTGCTTATTTAAAAACCTTAGGTTTGCATGTCTATCTTGCCACTAACAAGAAAACCTATTTTAGTTATGCCAAGTACATTGAGGCAATGCACAAGCCCTAAATGCACTTAGGCGCACACTTTGCAAAGATTATCTTTCTATTATTTCTCATTGTGATTCCGCTTTTACAGTGTGGAATACTTTGACCTCTCTCAAGTTACAAACGACAAATTATGTGAAGAAAGAATCCAGTGGAGAAGAGTCCGACGAAGCTTGCTACATGGTCCAAGGGAATGACTCCCTTAAGATACATTCGGATACTCAACTAGATGATAGTGCTAGTTCTTCAGGTGATGAATATATGGATGTTGATGCTTTGAATGAAGAACTTCCATTATTTTGTGAAAACTTACTTGAAAAATATAAACTTTTAAAAAAGAAAAGCTATGAATTAAAAGAAGAAAATAAAAATTAATTTTCAAAACTTGATTTGATTTTGCAAGAGAGGGATGATATTTCAAGTGAAAGGGACTCCTTCAAATCCCAACTTAACCTTGCCCTAAATGAAAACAAAATTTTAAAGTATATAAATGATTGTGATGATGTTTTGAAGAAAAATGAGGTTTTATCTTCAAAACATGAAATTGTGTTAAAAGAGAACAATTCTTTAAAAAATAAAATTGCTTTGATTTCAAAAGAATTAGAATTTATTTCAAAAGAAAACACTTCTTTAAAAAATGACTTTAATACTCATGTTTGTCATGTTCCTATTACTTCTTCTTCTATTGATAAATATGTTGCTTGCTCCATATCTTCTTCAATTATTGCAAATCATATATGTACTTTAAAGAAGAGAGTAGATTATTTGGGCTTCACTTTGAACCAATGTGCTATAGATCACAAGAAATTAGAATCCATGTTTCGCAAGAAACATGCATCACATATTCATGCACACAAAACATGGCATACACATGCTTCTCATGTTCACACACATGACACTATGTGTACTCACGTGTACACTTGTACACATTGTGGACGTAAGGGCTACCTTGCAAAGTTTTATTATGAAAGAATACAAAATTCAAGTTTTGTAATTAAATTTGTTTGGATTAGGAAGGTGCTAACCCCCATGGACCCAATAAGGTATGGGTACCAAAATTCACCCCTATTGTATTTGATGTAGGTATGGGCTCCGACTTGACGTGAGGGTATTGGTGCCTTAATGGTAGATGCGTTCCGAGCTAAATGGTGACAATTTTGGATGCATCACTTTCAAGGAAAATTTGGTGGGAGGACCACCATGATTTGGAGATCTAGAGGTTAGCCTATTGTTTTTGGTAACTATCTCTAACTCTCATTTTGCTTACATGCTCTCATTGATTAACATTTAGCATGTTTTGATTTTTCATGATTATTATGTTAAATGTCATGTTAATTAGACTTGTGATATACATATGTAGTATTTGAGATGCACTCATGTTTATATAGACTATTATTTTTGTGTTCTCACAGTAGTTTAGCTACTGTGTATATCATATCTCTAAAGCACGTGCATTTACCCTAATGATCATATTTTATGATTTTGCACTTCATGTTTTGATTACATGTTTAGATGGAACCTTTATTATAACTTGTGTTTATACTTGTATAACTAATGAGCCATATTTTCTTATCATGTGTTTGTACTTTATTACTCATTTGTACTCATTGGATGTCCTTGTATAACCTAGTTTTGATGATTCTTGCATCTTTACTTGTTTTCCCTATTTTTGTACATATTTTCGTAAAAATGTGTTGATCTTCATGTATATGTTAATTTTATCTAAGATTATTAGATATACATGTCTATCCTAGAGTCACTTGCTCTTCATGCAAAATTCTATGGACTTATTTGTGTTTGGAATATGTATGTATACTTCTAGTTTAGACAAAACATACATATGCCTTGAAGTTTGTATTTTTTTGATGAAAATTAAATTTTTATATTTTTCATGTTTATAAAGGAATTTCATTGAGCTTCATTGCGTATTTTCATGATTTTATTGATTACATGATTCTTATACTTTATGTTTGGTGTTTACTCATGAATTTTTGTTTCATGAGCATATATGTGCTTTATAGATTTTGAGTGACAATTATTGTGTGATTTTCATGTTTTCATGGGATATATGCTTTGGTTTCATCTCTTGAAGAATTTTTAACTAGTTTTCAGCTATTATTTTGAACTAGTTTCTTAATTCTTCAAATGGTAGAGTTTTTCAAAACTATGCTAAAATATTTTCAAATCATGATTTTTGAAAACTCCTACCATCTAGGGCGGATGGTTGGGCGACCATACCTTGTACACCCTTATTGAATATCTTTTAAAACTTGTGCATAAAAAGGATGGTAGGCATGAATTATACACATGATATTCATGGAATTTTATTTTTGTATACTCATATTTGGTTTATTATATATGTATGTCTCAAATTTCAATTAGTATTGATTTCAATTGGTATTTTCAATTTCATACATACATATATATGATTTGATTGTGCTTGCTTTACAATATCTTTACATTCTTAAAGCACAAATTATGTTTATGTTAAGCTTAGTTTTATTCCAAATGTTAATTAGTAGCTTTACTAGCTTATATACAATGATTTCAATTGGTATTTATTTAATATCAAAATGCACTTCATGTTTCACCTTTAATTGGTATCAAAATTTACTATTGGTATCTTAAAAATATTTATTAACAAGTGGTAACAACTTTTGTTTTGTCAACTACAATTTGATTTCATTAGTATCAAAATTTATTTTATTGACTTCAAGAAAATTCAAAATTTTGTTTTAAAAAGTGGTTTAAAAATTTGTTGATATGTTTGCCTATATGCAAGGGAAGCTTAACATCTCCTCTATATATATATTCATGTTGAAATGTATTACACATATAGTAGAGCTTAACCTCTCTTTTTATGTGGTACATGTGCGTAGAGGGAGCCTAACATCTCCGTTTATACATTGTATATTATTCTTTATGTGGGTTAGGTCTAGTCATTCCTTCTCTATGTAATGCATGTATGCAGGGGGAGCTAACTTTACGTCTCTCCTCTACATGAATGTATATCGTATATACATCTTTAATGTTTGTTTGTCTTCGCCCCTTTGTTAATGAATTGACAAAACGGGGGAGAAGAATTTAAAAAGTTTATATGCATGCTTAGTATTTATTGTTTATGCATGTATGTGTTGTTTTTTTTATGCACTTTATTGAACATCTTTATTGTTTATTACTATGCATGAGTTAAGAAGGAGCTTCTATGAAGTTTATCTTTAATCCATGCATATATTACTCTATGAGTTTTGTCATCATAAAAAAGGGAGAGATTGTTGGCCCAAAGGCTCATCGCTCTAGTTTTGATAATGATTAACTCATGTAGTTATAGTTTACTAATGATCTTGTGTTTATATAGCTTCAGTTATTGATCAGGATCTTCGTAGGTGCTTAGCATCAACAAAGGAGTTTTGAAGCTAACACGTTTTGATTCAAAATCTCGCGCATCAAGATTGCTCTAGCACTCGGTTGGAGTCAAGCTCGTTAGATTGGGTCGACTTGAAGATGATGATCGACAAGAAGACTTCGGTTTGTTTAGATCTTGTGTAAAGATAGATAGTGTTGATATACTCAAGTTCACACGCACGCACATACACACACAAGTTCAATAAGTTTGATTTTTGGTTTAACCAGTTTTTGGATTTCGAATATACATATATATGGTTTTCATGAATAGATAGAATCGAAACCAGTTTACATGTTTTAATGTATATTGGATTTGATCTATATACATCTGTGCTTTACATATTTAGAAAAACTTATTTTGATGATCCTATTCATGTGTTTGGAGTTTTGTAATCAACAAAACTTATTTTTGGATTTCATGTCAAAAACATAGATATATCTCTTACATGTGTTTTGGATTCTATCCATACACAATATGCTTCAAATGTGTTTAAATATCATGTTTTTGTATTTATACAAGTTTTGGAGAAAACGGATTTTCAGTTCAAAATTCAAGTTTTGAAAAATACGATTTTTGTTTAAGGCCAAATATGTTATATCACAAAAATAGTTCAAATAATTTATAATATGTGTTGATTTTTTGTCACACATGTTTGTTATTCAAATATCTTAAAAGAACTTATTTTTGTGAAATTTATAGGATTTTATGGGGTATTATTGGAGTTAAAATACCTATGTTTCAAGTTCTAAAATACCAGCCAGAACTGCTGGCAGTCGACCGGACTAGTGGTCGGTCGACCGGACCGGTCGACTGATGTGCACGAAACATGCACAAGGACTAGCCTACAAGATCGGTCAACCGCGCGGTCGACCGACTGTAAGTACCCCACTCTCGGGTACTTCCGGTCGACTGGCAGCCTAAACCCGGCCCACCGGGCGGTCGACTGGAGCGCCAACGGTCAGAAATATGACCGTTGCGCCGGTCGTCTGGCCGGTCGACCGGAGGGTCATTTCTGACCTTTCAGGCTGCCAACGGCTCTTTTCCTTGGGGCCTATATAAAGGGGTCCTCTTAAGCTGTTTTGATTAAGTTTTTAGAGAGCAAATTTCCCATCTATCCAAGAGTTTAGCAGTAAGTTTTTGAAGAGTTTTTATGCCAAAAATATTTTTCTTTTATTTGTTTTCAAAGGTTGAAAAAATCAAGGAAAATAGAGTATTTGGGAAATTGGTTTTGATCTTCATTTTTATTTCATTTTAGCATTTTTCCCAAGTATTTTTCTTTGTGATTTATTTTTCAAATACCTTTTTTCTCACACTTGAGCTATCATCTCTATCCTATCTATAGGATCTTATTTTTGTGGGAAATATTGTTTGTGGTCTATTAAGATCACCAAGAGTTGTTTGTGGTCTATTGTGATCACCAAGTTGTAATCTTTCCTTTGCTTTGGTTTTGTACCTATCCCTCTAGTGTAGAGGAGTTGTGTTGGAAAGAGGAGTTGTTTACTCCAACTTTATAATTGCAAATTCGTTGGTGGAGGTTCCCTGTAACACCCCGCTCCCGAATACGTACTTAGTTGCGTATTCAGATTTTTCGATCGTATTTTTCGATTTACTTCCTATATTTATTTTGTATTATGAATTATTTATATGATCGTTTTGTCTTGGATCAGGATTCGTGGACTCAGAGTCTGCTCTTCTCTGAACCAGGGACCCGATCCTAGTGTCTTACTCAATTTGGTCTTTCCGGTATTCAGATTTGACCGATTTCAGTTTTAAACATCATTTTCCAATATTTAGACTTTCTATGATTTTCTGGAATTTTCCTGAATTAAATGGAAAATCTTCAAAACCGGTGTCGACCAGCACCGCTGACCGACTTCTGAATTTTTAATTTACAAATGGAGTCAAATTTTGAGAAACCGCTTTCACATATTTTCTTATAATAATATTTAATATCTTAATTCATTTTTTAGACATTTTCAGAATTTATCAGATTTCTGCCAGATTTGGTGTCGACCGATATTAGCGGCCGATTCCAGGATTTTAATTAAAAAACTATAAAGAATTTCTTAAAACGAATTTCACCATGATTCTTAAAATAATATTCTTGATTTTTGAGAATTTTGCGGGTCGTTCCGAGATACTTGATTTCGGGACGATTTCGGTATTTTTCCAAAAGTTTTCCGTATCCGCAACCGAATCCCGGGAATCCGCCACTCTAATTATTTTTCCTTTTTCTTCCAAGAAAATATCTTCCTTTTTCTATTTTCTTTTCCTTTTTCCTATTTTCTTTCCTTCCTTTTTCCTTCCACCAAATTCTCCAAACTTCTCCATTCTTCCATTATCTTCCACCAAAAATATCTCCTCCTCCAAAAATATCTTCTCCAAAATATCCAAAACCACTCAAACTCCTCTCTCATCACCATGGCCGGCCAAAGAGCCACCTCACCTCTCCATTTTACAAATAACCCCTCTCTTTTACATTTTTACATCACCTTCACAATTCCAATTCCTATATAAACTTTTCCTTCATCTTTCCACTTCATTTTTCTCTTCACCAAACTTTAACCACCACCAACTTCTCCTTCATCTCCACCACAACCACAACCACTACAACTTCTCTAACTCCCTACCTCCATCTTCTTCTTCCTCCATCTCCATTTAATCTACCACAACTTCAACAACTCCACCAAAGCCTCCACCTTCTCCTTTACCTTATCCAAAAATACCACCACAACAAACCTCTCCACAAAATCACCACCCCATCACCACGTCAAGGGCCGGCCACCTCCTTTGGATTGGGGCCGAGCTCTTCTTCGTCGGCAATATCTCCGATGATTATTTCGGTAATCGTTCGCGATTATTCCGGTAATCATTTCGGTGACAATTGCAAGCAACATCTCCGATGATTATTCCGGTAATCGTTCACGATTATTCCGGTAATCATTCCGGTGATAATTGCAACGACAACACAAGCGTGACCACCACCATCTTCACTTCCACCATCACTTTTTACCATCACAATACCACCTCCATCTCCTTTACTTCAACCACCAAACATCACCTTTCTCTTCCTCTCTGTTGATTCCTAACGCGGATCTCACCCCCGCGTCTAGGCAATCCCTTAACGCGGCCTTCGCGTTATTGTATCGACGCAACGCGGAATCCATGCTCGCGTCTGTGTCCCTCTCGTGTCAACACAACGCGGAGCTAATACCCGCGTCTGTGTTCTTCTCGTGATTAACGCGACGCAGAACCTACGTCCGCGTCTGCGTTTTCCTCGCGTCCTGACTTGAACGCGGATGTCGAACCCCTTTATGGCATCCCCGCGACGCGACTCCCGCGTCTGTGATTCCCGCGTCTGCTATTCCCGCGACGCAACTCCCGCGTCTGCGACCCCCGCATCTCACTCTCAAAACCCGCGTCTCCCTGTGCACTCTCTCTCTTTCCATATACTTTTCTCTCCAGGTTTCTCTCTCTATTTATGGCGCGTGCGCGAGTTCCTTGGATTTCGGACTTTTCAGCATTTCCGGTGATTTAGGCGAGTGTCCTCGCTCTCACCTCCATTTGGGTTTCCCGCTTTGTCGGGTCGACATGTATTTTATTCCATGTATTTTATTCCATGTTTAAAAGTATTCTATATTGGGCTAAGTCCCTGTGTACTTGGCTTCTGGACCCTTCAGCCTCCGGTCACTCACTATCTCGAAAGGGAAGTGATTGGGACCGTCAGGTCTCTCCGTCCTTCAGCCTCCGGTCACTCACTATCTCGAAAGGGAAGTGATTGGGACCGTCAGGTCTCTCAGCTCCGCCTGGTTATCATGATCAGTGCTCAGCACTTTACCACTAGATTCATCTAGGCGAGATGCTGCCGGATTTTCTACTCGCACTTTAAGCCGAGTTGTCCCGGTAACCTTGTCAGACGCTCCAGTGTTAAATCCTGTTTGCTGTCTGTACTTCCAGCTCGCTTAGCTTCGCTTGATTATGCTCAACTATTATTCTGACACTTGTCATGTACAAGCTCGTTATGTAAACACTTGTCATATACCTGTCTGTATCATTTACACTTGATATGTTATCACCTGACCACCCGACATACTACTACTTGACACTGGCTCATATTATACCACCTGTTCCCGGCGGATCCTGAATGGAACTAAGTGCCACACGGAGCAAAGTGCCACACCACACACGTAGTGGGGGCCACCTCTTGAATCTGTGGGGGCCACCTCTAGAATCCATTCCCCTCAGAGCAAAGTGCCACATGGAGCAAAGTGCCACACCACACACGTGGTGGGGGCCACCTCTTGAATCTGTAGGGCCATCTCCTACCTGTACCTGATCTCTCGTTATGACTCCTGTTAGATTGATAAGCCATAAAAAGGATAACTTGCACGGGGAATGGGAGGAAGTGATGAATGCCGGTATGATGCCTTGCTTATAGTAATGGAATAAAATACTGACGATTCGTGTTAGAGGGATTTCAGGCCCTCAGAAGATGCGTGTTAGGGGGATTTAAGGCCCCCAATGTCTGGTCCCGGGCGTACGGGAACTACTATAAGAAGTGCTATCAGTTCTTCATCAGCTTCCAGTAACGAACCTCGGCTTGCTTATATATGGATGTATGTGTGTTGAGATGTACACCAGGACACATACCTAGATATATGGGTCAGACGAGTAATAATAATAAAAGATGCCTGTTATGAACTCCCGTTATGCCTGTTATGATTCCTGTTATGCCTGTTATGTACTCCTGTTATGACCGTTGTGCAAAATGCTTTCATCAGATTTTACATTGGATTTCCGGTTTTATGATTATTATCATATTAGCTGCTCATACCCTGCTTTATCACTTGTATTCCATTCCATCAGTCTTCTGCTCCTATCTTATCATACCATGAGTACTTCCTGCCTGATATCACTTGTTATATGTCTACCTGCCTATACATGCTTATGCTCACAACACGGTTTTCAATGCATGATTATGATTCGGTTTTATCGATACACTTGTACTTATCTTAGCACGCCATCTGGCTTTTGCATTACCACTCGCCTGCGGAGTTTCATTTGACTCCCCTGGATCCTCATGTCCAGGTCTTGGAGCTTGGAGCGTGTGGATTCTCCCAGTTGCTGATCAGAGTGGCGCAGCGGTAGCGTGGATCGTCAGCAGACCGTCCAGATCTCCATCCTTCCAGGCCCCCCTTGTGCGGCTCTAGAGTTTTCTTGTTATGACTCTGAGCCTGTTTTTGTACTGTTCATACTTGTACATCTCCTCGTATTCTGGCAATTGCGCGTATCAGTGATGTAATATTCATGTAATATTGGATCACCTCTGGTGATAACTTTGTAATTGTTCTCATGTGTTGGAATGTATAACGCACCATTTACTTCCGTACTCTGATTCCTGCTTGTACTGATACTTAGCGTATATACGTGAGGGTATTTTTGACCTGCGTATATGCGTCGCAGTGACGTCCCCGTACCCTCCGGATCGGGGCGTTACAGGATGGTATCAGAGCCTAGGCTCTCGCATCCTCAGTACGTCCAGACGGCAAATTAATGGTAAAGAAATTTGCAACTGAAATGCTTGAGTCCTGGTTATACAGTCCAACTACAAGTACAGAGTTATCTATTCTTTCTTGATCATCCTTCCTTTGATTCCTTACTTGCTTCTTTCCCCTGTTTTGGTTTTTCGAAGCCTTTATACCAACATAAGATATGGATATACTAGAGAGGTAGTGGCTGGCTCTGAATAAAGCTATTATATGATCTCTTCGGCTGACTCTATGGTGCTCGGGTATTCTCAGGATTGATCATAATCGGGTTATCTTTCAAAAGTCAGTAGTCGAAATTCTCTACGGATATTCTACATTCTCGGCTATATCTTTCAGAGTGATTGATGCCTGGTATTCGGAATTCTCAATTATCGATCTTCTTTATTATGCTCAGGACTATCAGGGTTTCCTTTATTTTCAATATTCTGGCTTATTTTCGGAGGGCTATAAAGTATGCAGTACAACTGGAACTCTATTGCAAAGTAACGACATCAGATCAGTATTATTTGGTACCGTTCAAAAACTTATACAGCCAGAGGTGCAGAAGATATCTATATTCTGATTACTGTTTAGTCAATTTGAGAGCCCTACCTATAGTGCTTCATATCTTAAATGGTATAAATTCCACCCATGTCCCCTTTGTGTTCATTTTACCCCTTATCGAAATTGCGAGGACGCAATTTTTTGTAAGGTGGATGGAATGTAACACCCCGCTCCCGGAATACGTACTTAGTTGCGTATTCAGATTTTTCGATCGTATTTTTCGATTTACTTCCTATATTTATTTTGTATTATGAATTATTTATATGATCGTTTTGTCTTGGATCAGGATTCGTGGACTCAGAGTCTGCTCTTCTCTGAACCAGGGACCCGATCCTAGTGTCTTACTAAATTTGATCTTTTCGGTATTCAAATTTGACCGATTTCAGTTTTAAACATCATTTTCCAATATTTTAGACTTTCTATGATTTTCTGGAATTTTCCTGAATTAAATGGAAAATCTTCAAAACCGTTGTCGACCAGCACCGCTGACCGACTTCTGATTTTTAATTTACAAATGGAGTCAAATTTTGAGAAACCGCTTTCACATATTTTCTTATAATAATATTTACTATCTTAATTCATTTTTTGGACATTTTCAGAATTTATCAGATTTCTGCCAGATTTGGTGTCGACCGATATTAGCGGCCGATTCCAGGATTTTTAATTTAAAAACTATAAAGAATTTCTTAAAACGAATTTCACCATGATTCTTAATATAATATTCTTGATTTTTGAGAATTTTGCGGGTCGTTCCGAGATACTTGATTTTGGGACGATTTCGGTATTTTTCCAAAAGTTTTCCGTATCCGCAACCGAATCCCGGGAATCCGCCACTCTAATTATTTTTCCTTTTTCTTCCAAGAAAATATCTTCCTTTTTCCATTTTCTTTTCCTTTTTCCTATTTTCTTTCCTTCCTTTTTCCTTCCACCAAATTCTCCAAACTTCTCCATTCTTCCATTATCTTCCACCAAAAATATCTCCTCCTCCAAAAATATCTTCTCCAAAATATCCAAAACCACTCAAACTCCTCTCCCATCACCATGGCCGGCCAAAGAGCCACCTCACCTCTCCATTTTACAAATAACCCCTCTCTTTTACATTTTTACATCACCTTCACAATTCCAATTCCTATATAAACTTTCCTTCATCTTTCCGCTTCATTTTTCTCTTCACCAAACTTTAACCACCACCAACTCCTCCTTCATCTCCACCACAACCACAACCACTACAACTTCTCTAACTCCCTACCTCCATCTTCTTCTTCCTCCATCTCCATTTAAACTACCACAACTTCAACAACTCCACCAAAGCCTCCACCTTCTCCTTTACCTTCTCCAAAAATACCACCACAACAAACCTCTCCACAAAATCACCACCCCATCACCACATCAAGGGCCGGCCACCTCCTTTGGATTGGGGCCGAGCTCTTCTTCGTCGGCAATATCTCCGATGATTATTTCGGTAATCGTTCGCGATTATTCCGGTAATCATTTCGGTGACAATTGCAAGCAACATCTCCGATGATTATTCCGGTAATCATTCCGGTGACAATTGCAACGACAACACAAGCGTGACCACCACCATCTTCACTTCCACCATCACTTTTTACCATCACAATACCACCTCCATCTCCTTTACTTCAACCACCAAACATCACCTTTCTCTTCCTCTCTGTTGATTCCTAACGCGGATCTCACCCCCGCGTCTAGGCAATCCCTAACGCGACCTTCGCGTTATTGTATCGACGCAACGCGGAATCCATGCTCGGTCTGTGTCCCTCTCGTGTCAACACAACGCGGAGCTAATACCCGCGTCTGTGTTCTTCTCGTGATTAACGCGACGCAGAACCTACGTCCGCGTCTGCGTTCTCCTCGCGTCCTGACTTGAACGCGGATGTCGAACCCCACGTTTATGGCATCCCCGCGACGCGACTCCCGCGTCTATGATTCCCGCGTCTGCTATTCCCGCGCACAAACTCCGCGTCTGCGACCCCCGCATCTCACTCTCAAAACCCGCGTCTCCCTGTGCACTCTCTCTCTTTCCATATACTTTTCTCTCCAGGTTTCTCTCTCTATTTATGGCGCGTGCGCGAGTTCCTTGGATTTCGGACTTTTCAGCATTTCCGTGATTTAGGCGAGTGTCCTCGCTCTCACCTCCATTTGGGTTTCCCCGCTTTGTCGGGTCGACATGTATTTTATTCCATGTATTTTATTCCATGTTTAAAAGTATTCTATATTGGGCTGAGTCCCTGTGTACTTGGCTTCTGGACCCTTCAGCCTCCGGTCACTCACTATCTCGAAAGGGAAGTGATTGGGACCGTCAGGTCTCTCCGTCCTTCAGCCTCCGGTCACTCACTATCTCGAAAGGGAAGTGATTGGGACCGTCAGGTCTCTCAGCTCTACCTGGTTATCATGATCAGCGCTCAGCACTTTACCACTAGATTCGTCTAGGCGAGATGCTGCCGGATTCCTACTCGCACTTTAAGCTGAGTTGTCCCGGTAACCTTGTCAGACGCTCCAGTGTTAAATCCTGTTTGCTGTCTGTACTTCCAGCTCGCTTAGCTCCGCTTGATTATGCTTAACTATTATTCTGACACTTGTCATGTACAAGCTCGTTATGTAAACACTTGTCATATACCTGTCTGTATCATTTAACACTTGATATGTTATCACCTGACCACCCGACATACTACTACTTGACACTGGCTCATATTATACCACCTGTTCCCGGCGGATCCTGAATGGAACTAAGTGCCACACGGAGCAAAGTGCCACACCACACACGTAGTGGGGGCCACCTCTTGAATCTGTGGGGGCCACCTCTAGAATCCATTCCCCTCAGAGCAAGTGCCACATGGAGCAAAGTGCCACACCACACACGTGGTGGGGGCCACCTCTTGAATCTGTAGGGCCATCTCCTACCTGTACCTGATCTCTCGTTATGACTCCTGTTAGATTGATAAGCCATAAAAAGGATAACTTGCGCGGGGAATGGGAGGAAGTGATGAATGCCGGTATGATGCCTTGCTTATAGTAATGGAATAAAATACTGACGATTCGTGTTAGAGGGATTTCAGGCCCTCAGAAGATGCGTGTTAGGGGGATTTAAGGCCCCCAATGTCTGGTCCCGGGCGTACGGGAACTACTATAAGAAGTGCTATCAGTTCTTCATCAGCTTCCAGTAACGAACCTCGGCTTGCTTATATATGGATGTATGTGTGTTGAGATGTACACCAGGACACATACCTAGATATATGGGTCAGACGAGTAATAATAATAAAAGATGCCTGTTATGAACTCCCGTTATGCTGTTATGATTCCTGTTATGCCTGTTATGTACTCCTGTTATGACCGTTGTGCAAAATGCTTTCATCGGATTTTACATTGGATTTCCGGTTTATGATTATTATCATATTAGCTGCTCATACCCTGCTTTATCACTTGTATTCCATTCCATCAGTCTTCTGCTCCTATCTTATCATACCATGAGTACTTCCTGCCTGCCTGATATCACTTGTTATATGTCTACCTGCCTATACATGCTTATGCTCACAACATGGTTTTCAATGCATGATTATGATTCGGTTTATATCGATACACTTGTACTTATCTTAGCACGCCATCTGGCTTTTGCATTACCACTCGCCTGCGGAGTTTCATTTGACTCCCCTGGATCCTCATGTCCAGGTCTTGGAGCTTGGAGCGTGTGGATTCTCCCAGTTGCTGATCAGAGTGGCGCAGCGGTAGCGTGGATCGTCAGCAGACCGTCCAGATCTCCATCCTTCCAGGCCCCCTTGTGCGGCTCTAGAGTTTTCTTGTTATGACTCTGAGCCTGTTTTTGTACTGTTCATACTTGTACATCTCCTTGTATTCTCGCAATTGCGCATATCAGTGATGTAATATTCATGTAATATTGGATCACCTCTGGTGATAACTTTGTAATTGTTCTCATGTGTTGGAATGTATAACGCACCATTTACTTCCGTACTCTGATTCCTGCTTGTACTGATGCTTAGCGTATATACGTGAGGGTATTTTTGACATGCGTATATGCATCGCAGTGACGTCCCCGTACCCTCCGGATCGGGGCGTTACATTCCCTTTGTGGGAGGTCCTGTGTGGACATAGTGGAAATCCTTATGTATGAAGGCGGGGACGTAGAGTAGTGGCTCGAACCTCGAAACATATCTTGGTATTTGCGTTTGATCTACTATCTCTAAACTCTATCTCTCTTATATCTTGCATTTCTTTATATTTTTCACATCTCTTACATGCTTGGTATTGTTTGTGTGCCTATACTTGTGTTGACCAAGAGAGCTTCAGATAGCACCTCAACTCTTATTTAGAGAAATCTAGAGGAGATAGTCGAGAGCCCGTCACCGAAAATTCGGCTACAATCTTTGGTTATACATAGTGTATTGCATTAAGTTTTAATTTTGCATCATTTATCATTAGATTAGCTACTACACCTATTCACCCCCCTCTAGGTATATTTTCAAGGACATTGTTCAAACAATTCTTGTCGGAAAATTCAGACGTATTCGCGTGATCCCCGACCGATATGCCTGGAATCGACCCCGAGGTCATCTGTCATAAGCTCTCCATCAAGAGGACGCTAAGCCGGTAAAGCAAAAGCCTAGGAGAATGAATGAAAAAAGGAGTCGCACCATCAGGGACGAGGTCGATCGCCTACTTCAAGCAGGCTTCATCTGAAAAATATTCTATCCCGACTGGCTCTATAATCCTGTCCTTGTGAAGAAAAAGAATGGTAAATGGAGAGTCTACAATGACCTTACCACCTCAATGAAGCTTGCCTGAAATACAATTATCCTCTTTCGAGGGTAGATCAGCTGGGGGAAGCAACAACAGGCCATGAGCTCTTTAGCTTAATAGACACCTTCTCCGGCTATAATCAAATCAAGATGCACCCACCAGATGAAGACAAAACCACCTTCACAACTAGTCGAGGAATTTACTATTATAAGGCCATGCCCTTTAGGCTCAAGAATGTAGGCTACCTTCCAACGAATGGTTAACAAGTCTTTAAGGACCTGATCGGGAGCACCATGGAGGTATACGTCGATGATATGTTGGTGAAAAGTGTACAGTGCACAGATCACCTCCAACATCTAGACAAAATTTTCAATCTCCTTAGGCAATATAAGCTGAAGCTCAACCCTAAGAAGTGCACATTTGGGTGGCTTCCGAGCAGTTTTTTGGATATTTGGTCAGTCAACGAAGCATCGAGGCTGACCCCGACCAAATATCTGTAATTCTGAATATGAAGTCGCCCACTTGTGTGAAGGATGTCCAGATGCTGAACGGACGCCTTGCAACCCTCAATCGGTTCCTCAACCGATCCACGGACAAATGCAGGCCATTTTTTCAAGCCTTGAAGAAGAATGAGCTGACTTCCATTGGGATGAGGATGCGATATAGCTTTCTAAGAGTTGAAGAGGTATCTGACCTCACCACCCCTATTGTCAAAGCCTTCTTCAGGAGAGAAGCTACACCTATACCTCACCGTCTCTGGTTGGCTGTGAGCGGCCTTTGTTCGGGAAGACGAGGGCGTCCAAAAGCCAGTGTATTACACCAACCACTCCATGAACGGTCTACAAACCAGATATCAAAAGATAGAAAACCTGGTGCTTGCTCTCTCATCATCTCGAGGAAGCTCAGACACTACTTTCAAACCTTTCCGATCACAGTTCTTACTGAGCACCCCCTGAGAAGTTTGGTGGAAAACTCGAAAGCAACTGGGAGGATATTAAAATAAGTCTCAGAGTTGAGATCCTACGGACTCAGATACGATCCAAGGACAGCAATCAAAGGCCAGGTTTTAGCTAACTTTATTGTCGATTTCACCGGGAGCCCACAGAGCACGCTGATCAACTAGAAGGGTGGATCCTGAACGTGGATGGAGCTTCAAACAGCAAGAGGCATGCATCGAACTTGTCCTCATCACTATAGAAGGATCCATCATCGAACAGTCCTTTACCTTAGGCTTTCTTGCTTCTAACAATGAAGCCGAGTATGAGACAGTCCTAGTTGTACTCCGAGCAGCCATCACACTCGAGTCACAGGGCTCGAAGTTCAGTGTGACTCCTCACTGGTAGTTAACCAAGTCAGCGGTGAATATGTCACAAGGAAGTCTCGGATGGCGGAGTACCTACAACCCATTCTCAAATTGATGCGACTTCAAGTGGGTCCTCAGATCTGAAAACTGTTAGCCCAGAGGCCTTTCACCTTAGTTTTTTGATGATGACTAACTTATGAAGGATAGTTTACTAATGATCTTGTATTTAATAAGTTTCAGATATTGATCAAGATCTTAGTAGTGATTTGACTTCAATAAGAGATTCACAGTCAAAGTGTTGAAGCAAACAAGTGTTGATTCAAGAGCTCACATCACAACGATCACATCTAGCTCCTTTGGATCAAGTTTGGATCGAGATGGCTTGGAGAAGGAGTTCTACAAGAAGACTTCAGTTTGTGTTGAGTTTTGCTTTAAATCTTGTGTAAAGATAGACTAGTGTTTGATAGGCTCAAGTTCACACAGACTCAAGTTTAATAGTTTTTTGTTTCGGTTTAACCGGTTTTGGATTTTCAAGAATATATCTTTAGTTTTCACGAATAGATCAATCAAAAGAGTTTACATGATTTTTAAGTATAGTGGATTCATCCATATACATTGTTTAGTTCATATTGTCTAAAAACTTACTTTGACGTATATCTAGTTCATGATTTCAAGTTTTATTTTCAACAAACTTAGTTTTGGATTTATTGTAAAAACATAAATATATCTTTTATATGTGTATTGGATTCTATCCATATACAGTATACTTCAAATGTTTCTATATCATGCTTTTGTATTTATACAAGTTTTGGAGAAAACATATTTTCATTTCAAAATCTAAGTTTTGAAAAATACCGTTTTTGGTTTAAAGCTAAAATTCTATGCCTAAAATAGTTTCAAATTGTTTGAAATATGTGTTGAACTTTAGTCACACATATTTGTTCTTCAAATAGTTATAAGAACTTATTTTGTGTGGATTTATGTGATTTTATGGGATTTTATAGGTATTAAAAAGACCAAGTTTTCAAACGTAAAAAACCCAGCTTGAGACCTCTGGCAGTCGACCGACCGGTCGACCGGACCAGATCTCGATCGACCAAGCGGTCAATCGATGTGCACAGACGTGCATAACTTTCCTTGGCCTATGGGCTGGTCGGTCGTCCGGTCGACTGATCCAGAGAGCTTGCTCTCTGGATCTGGCCCTGTCGACCGCACGGTCGACCGACCAGAGAGTTCACTCTCTGGTTCTGGCCTCGGTCGACTGGCAAATTGCTTTGGGGTGGTCGATCGACTGGTCGAATTACAGCTCCAATGGTTAGAAATCTGATTGTTGGCCGGTCGACCGGGCGGTTGACCGACAGGTCAATTTGACCGATAACTAAGATTTTTAAGATCAATTTTTCCCACCTTCTCAAGTGTTTTTAACAAAGTTTTCAAAAGAGTTTTTGTGCCAAAATTCTCTATCTTTATTTGTTTTTAAAGTTTTGAAAATAAAAAAATCAATCTTTAGGAATTCTATTTTTTTGTTCTTCATTTTATATATCCATCAAGAAGTTTTTCTCGAGTATTTTCTTTTTTGTTTTATTTTTAAATTCTATTTTTTATTCTTCACATACTTGAGCTATCATCTCAAATCTATCTTTTAGGATTTTGTATTGTGAGAAAAGTGTTTGTGATCTTTCAAGATCACCAAAATAGATTGTTTGTGATCTTTGTGATCACCAAGTGTTTTATCCTTTGCTTGTGCTTGGCTAGGTGCCACCTCTTGTGTAGAGGTTTGTGTTAGAAGAGGAGTTGTGTACTACTGGTGTTGAGTTGTAATTCCTCGTGGAGGTCCCATCGTGGAAGGTCGTGTGGACGTAGTGAAAATCCTTCTGTGTGAAGGCGGAGACGTAGAGCAGTGGCTTGAACCTCTAAACATATCTTGGTGTTTTTATTGATCCACTATCTCTCAACTTTATCTCTCTTATATCTTGCATTACTTCACATTGTTCATATTCATATGCTAGATATTGTTTGTGTGTGCCCACACTTGTGTTCAACCAAGAGAGCTTATTAAAGCACCTCAACTCTTAATCTTGAAGAATCTAGGGAGTAGTTCCAGAGCCCCTTACGGGAAATTCGGGCTCACTCTTGGTTACACATAGTGTGTTTTGCATTAAGTTTTAAATTTCACATCATTTGTCCTAAATTAGAAAGTACATCTATTCACCCCCTTCTAGGTGTATTTCAATTGGTATCAGATGAATTACCTAGGGGGTGAATAGGTGACTAGCTAATCTAATCATGAATTAATGCAGAATTAAACCTATTTATGCAAACTAAAAACTATTATGCACAACACACAAGGTATAACACAAGAGTATAGCGGATTCCCCTGAAGGGCTCTGGACTAACTCCTCAAGATTCCTCTAGATAAGAGTTGAGGTGTCGCTATGGCTCCCTTGGTTGAATACAAGTGTGAGCAAACAAACCCAAGCATATAATCATAGAGCACAAATATATCAAGCATATAAAGATGAAAGTAATTTAAGCATGCAAGATATAAAGACAAGTGAGAGATAGAGAGAGAGAGAGAGAGCAATCGCAAACACGGGAGTTTTGTTTCGAGTTTCGAGCACTTTTGCTCTACGTCCCCGCCTTCAACACTATGAAGGATTTCCACTAAAAACGATCCCACCGGATCACTCGGTGCCTCAACACCTACAAGCGAGTTCACACTAGAACTCCTTTGGACTCTCTAGTCCCTCTCTTATTCCCGCAAGAACAAACACACGCAAGCATGCAAGCTTGCCGAGGCCGCACCTCTACACGAGTTCTCACAAGAACCCGAAACAATGCGAACCCGCAAGTCCGCCTCCTCAAATACAAAAGTGAACACTTGGAGATCTAAACACTTTGATCACCTAAAAACAATCTCACAACAACTCTCCTATAGGATGGATTTATCAATGAAAGCTCAAGTATGTGTGAGAAAAGAATTGAATATGTGGTGAAAAACTCAAAGAATCACTTTTAGAAAACACTCTTGTAAAACACTCTTTTGATATGGAGTATTAGCACTAAACAAGTGGATAAAACCTCTACAATAGATAGGAAAAACTGGCTTTGAAACTCTCTAAAAATCTTGTCTAAAACAGTCCAACGGAGCCCCATTTTATAGGCTAACAAAAACTAGCCGTTGGGGTCCAAATCAGCAGCTGACGCTGCTGTCGGTCGACCGCCCGATCAACCGCCAACGGTCGATTTTTTGACCATTGGGAAGGTCGGTCGACCGCCTTTAGGGCAATGGCCCAGCGGTCGACTGCCCGGTCGACCGGACCATTTCCAGAGAGCAGACACTCTTTGACGGTTGACCGTGCGGTCGATTGGCCCTGGCCGTGCAAGTTTTGTGCACGTCGGTCGACCTGGCGGTCGACCGACCCCTGGCTCGGTCAACCGTGCGGTTGACCGGCAGAAGGCCAAAAACAGTTTTTTAGGGATTTAAAAGTTGTCTTTTTACCTTTGATAAAATCCCATAAATCCACAAAAATCTACAAAAATCAGTTCAGTATTATACTTTGATATACAAACATGTTTGAGTAAAATCAAAACATGTTACAAACATTTTTAACTATTTTTGTGACTTAGAAATTTTGGCTTAAAACAAAAACCGTATTTTTCCAAATTGATTTTTTCAAAACTTCTCCAATACAAAACAAGATATTTTAAACACTTTTAAAGCTTAGCATGTATGGATATGATCCACTACACATATATGAAGAAATATCTATATTTTTGACATTAAGCTCTAAAATAGTTTTGGTTAAACATATGTAATATGAAACTCTAAAAACCAAAACGGTATTTTTCCAAAATGAAAACTCTTTTATAAAAAACTCATCTAAATCTTGTGTGTGAGTGTATATGATACTTGAGCAATCCACCAACTAATCTATCATTTACATTTTATCTAAAATAAAATCTTACTAAAAAACCTAGACTCAAGTCTTCTCTTGAATATTTTCACTTGAAAATCTTCTTCTTCTCTTTGACTTGGCCCAAACCTTGATCCAAAGAGCTAGACTCCTCTTGAGTACTTGATGTGGTCTTGATGTACAAGCTCCTGAATCACCATGTGCTAACTCTAAAACTTGATCTAAAATCTTTTGTTGAAGCTAAACACTACTAAGATCTTGATCACAAATCTGAAACTAATTAAACACAAGATCATTAGTACTATAGCTATATGAGTTAATCATCATCAAAACTAGAGTGATGGACCTTTGGGCCAACAATCTCCCACTTTTTGATGATGACAAAATCATGGAGTTATATATGCATAGATTAAAGTTAAGCTTCATAAAGCTCCCCCTTAACTCATGCATAGCGATAAACAATAAGATATTCAATTAAAGGACATGAAACTAAACATATATATGCATCAACAAGGTGAGAGAAGCATACATAAAGTAAAAGTTCTTTTCCCAAAAATTTTCTCCCCCTTTTTGTTTAAACTTTCAAAATCATTCTCCCCATTTTGTGAAAATATAAGATGCATAAACTCAATATATGCAAAAACTCAAATATACATATATAAACTCAAAATCTTTCTCCCCCTTTTTGTCAATCATCAACAAAGGGGTAAAATAAAAACAAATCAAGAATAAGGATATATATGCGATATACATTCATGAAGAGGAAACGCTAAGTTAGCTTCCCTGCATACATGCACTACATGAAGAAGGGATGACAAGCCCTAACTCACAAACTTATAATATACAACGCATAAGTGGAGATGTGAAGCTCCCCCTACACACGTGTATCACATAAATAAGAGATGTCAACCTCCTCAATAAGATACACTCAATATGAATCTATATATAGAAGAGATGTTAAGCTCCCCTTGCATATAGGCAATACATATCAAAACATTTTTAATCATCACTATAAAGACAAATTTGAATTTTCTTAAATCAAATTTTGAGATACCATTTGTACAAATTTTAAGATACCATTGTAAATAAACAATACAAATTTTGAATTTTTCTTAAATTAACAAATCAATTTGAGATATCACAAGATATTGATACCATATGAAATAGGAAATTTGTGATACCATTGAAATTGAAACATTTGTACATTTTGATATTAATGAAAAAATATTTTATATTTTGATATCAATTAAAATATATGGTAAATTTTGATACCAAATAGGTAAAGCACATTGATACCAATTGAAATTTAAACCCAATTGGAAATTGAAACATATTGATACCAATTGAAGTATATTGTAAATTTGATATCAAATAAATGGTACTATATGAAGTGTATTTTGATACCAAATTAAATACCAATTGAAAATAATGTATAAGCTTATTAAAATACCAATTGAGATACCAATTGAAATTAGATACAAGACAAGCTTAGCATAAACATAATTTGTGCTTTAAATAAGTAAGACTATAGTAAATCAAGTAAGACTATAGTAAATCAAGCACAATCAAATCATATATATGTATGAAAATGAAAATACCAATAGAAATTGATATTATTTGAAGATTTTAAGCATACACGTATAAGAAACAAAATATGAGTTATACAAAAAATGTCAATTGTGATACCAATTGAAAATGATGAGAAGTAAGTGTATAACTCATAAAGATCACCCTTTTCATACACATGATAAAAGATATGTAATTTGAGCATACAAGGCATGGTCGCCCATCCTCCGCCCTTTAGGGTAGAAGTTTTCAAAAATAAGATTTGAAAATAGTTGTATTGTGAAAACACTACCAATGAAGAAAAAATAACTAGTTAAAGTAATTTTTGAAAAGCTAGTTAAAGAACCTTCAAACATGAAACAAATCATGTGTATCTCATGAATCATACTAATACACAAAAGATGACATTCGATCTATAACTCAAAAGTGTTCATGAAAAAAGTCTGTTGGCCCATAAGTTACACTCTCCATTTGTTTAGAGTTTTGATGATGACAAAAAGGGGGAGAATGAGTTTTTATGATAGAATTATGAGTTCATATGGTTTTGGTTCCATATGAGTTTATATGAGTTTATACATGTTTAATTAGTTTCATGATTTCTTGTTTTTGAGTTTAAGTGTTTTGCAAGCATACTTTGATTTTTAATCATATGGTTTTTGGTTTGATGGTTTTTGCTTGAATGAGTTTTTATGATAGAATTATGAGTTCATATGGTTTTGGTTCCATATGAGTTTATATGAGTTTATACATGTTTAATTAGTTTTCATGATTTCTTGTTTTGAGTTTAAGTGTTTTGCAAGCATATTTTGATTTTTAATCATATGGTTTTTGGTTTGATGGTTTTTGCTTGCACCTTACATTGTTTTTATGATAGCATAAATTTGAGGGGGAGCTTACTCCTCCTATATATTTTTGCTTATAGCCTATTTGTTTTGTCATCATCAAAAAGGGGAGATTGTTGGCCCATAAGATTACACTCTCCATTTGTTTAGAGTTTTGATGATGACAAAACAAATAGGAGCTATATGGTACTAATTAGTTTGTTAAGATAAGTTTCAGGATTGTACCATATTTGGAGGCCATTGCTTAGCTATTGCAGGAAATTCTAGGTTCATAAAGCGAAGAAGGCTTTTTGCACATCAAGGAAGGAACATAGAAGAGAAGGCTCTAACAAGGCATTGCATGGCTCAAGACTTCAAGATTGCTCAAGAAAATTTATTAGATTTGTTTTTAGTTTAGAGTTTGTTAAAGAATAGTGAATAGGTTTGAAGCTCTATCACACACGTTTTTGCGCACATCTTGTTTCCAAATATATTTCCTATAATATGTACAAAAATAGTTTGTATACAATCTTCAGCCTACAAACTCATTTTTTATCCATTATATATCCTATTCAAAACTATTTTGTTAAAAATAGATTTCTCCTCAAAATTCCGTTTTTGTTTTGGCTTTTGACCTGAGCGGTCGACCGCAAGGGTCGACCGACCCAATGTCAGGTCAAGCTGGTCGGCCGACCCAGTCGACCGGAGTTCTGGCAGCAGTGCGTATCAGTGTGCACGTTTCACGGTCGACCCGGACGGTCGACCGAGACATGCCTGCCGGAAAGACTTCTGCTCTCTATTTGAGTCTACCGGCGGTCGCCGTTAGCCTGCAACGGCT